>JANZXV010000210.1:21957772-21972400 GCA_027576455.1 Erythroxylum roigii | reverse complement strand
GTTTGCTTACCCAGTACACAGTGTTCACAGAATTCCAATTTACATGCCTTTGCACCTTTCAATAAGCCTTGCTTCACTAATCCTTGCAATGCTTTTTCATCAACATGCCTAAGACGCATAAGCCATAACCTTGTAGTGTCTGAGCTATCTACGTCAGTAGCTTCAGTGATAGCTGCTCCACCAATAACTATACTCCCATGCAAGAAATACAAGCTATTTCGTCTTATACCTTTCATCACTGCCAGTGCCCCATACACAGCTTTAAGAAATCCACCCTCCATGGTGATCTTGATACCCTTGGATTTCAATGCTCCCAATGAGATAAGATTCTTTTTCATATCTGGTATATACCGAACATCACTCAATTCTCTAACTGGTCCACTGTGCATCTTCAAACAGATTTTGCCTATCCCTTATGTTTTGCAGGCATTATTATTTCCCATCAAAACAACTCAACCATCCAGCTCCTGGAAGCTAGAGAACCATTCTCGAATGGGACACATATGATAGGTGTAACCTGAATCCAAAATCCACTCCTTAGAGTGATCATCAGCAGATGAACTAGTCAAAGCAAACTGGAAATCATCATCTCCAGATTTTGCAACATTTGCTACAGAACCCACTTTCTCCTTCTCTTTGTTCTTCAATTTGGGGCAGTCTTTCTTCCAATGACCTTTTTGGCGACAAAAGGCACATTCATCTTTAGCATGAAACTTCCCTCGTGACTTTGAATGAGATTTTCCCCGCTTCCCATGTTTTCTTTCCTCTGTTAGTCCCCTTGCACTAAGTGCCTCAGTTTGTGAATCGTGAGTCTTCAGTGATTCACCAATACCGCAGAAACCTCATTAAGTTGCGCCTCAGATTTTTCATACAACAAAGTAGTTGTCAAATGATCATAATCATCAGGCAATGAATTTAACAAACATAGTGCCTTATCCTCGTCAGGAATTTTCACATCAAGGTTTGCTAAATCAGCAAGTATTTTATTATAATCATTGAGGTGTTCGTGCATAGAAATACCTGGACGATACTGAAATCGGAAGAGCCGCTTCTTCAAGAAGAGCCGATTTTCTGCGCTCTTGGTCATATACTTTTCTTCCAATTTCGTCCATAACTCCTTAGCAGAAGTTTCCTTCATATAAGGATATTTCAGCTCCTTATCAAGGAATGATCGAATAGAGGCACAAGCATGGAGATTAATTCGCATCCAGTGCTTGTCATCCATATCTTCGGGTTTATCTTCCAAAACCATATCCAACTCTTGTTGATACAATACATCCATAAATTCACACTGTCACATACCAAAATTATTAGAGCCATTAAATTTATCAACCTCTAACCTTGTAGTAGAGATTGGATGTCTATTGGATGTAGGTGTCGACAATGATGATATTGACTCCCTCTTAACGGGCTCTTCTTTATCTCCACCCATCTACTTGTCACTATTCACAAATACGTATTGTTACTGTAGCAGAGGACTGTAGCAATGGCATTGTTCGCGGGTACCGTAGCACCAGCACTGTTCATAGGAACTGTAGCACCGACACTATAGTACCGACACTGTTCAGCGATACTATTCACTGACACTGTTCACCGATACTATTCACCGACACTATTCACTGACAAATTTTCACTCCTACAACACCCCAGTCGAAAAAACTGGAGCTCCAATACCACTTGTTGTGTGGAAACGTTAATAAATTCGGAGTAAAAATAAAACAACAACAAGAACACCAAGATTTTACACTAGTTCGGCAATGCCTACGTCCAGTTTGGAGACGACTGAGTATTTCACTATAATCAATGAGAGCATACAATAGTGTTTATCACTTAATTTCCTAAAAGATCCAAAATAATCCAAGCTCACCCACTTCTACTAGAAAGAGAAAACAAAAAAATATAAATATATTATTTTTCTCTCTCTCTCTCCATAACTCTCTCTTTTCTCTCGAAGTTGTGGCTCTCCCTCTCTTCTGGAAAACTTCTCTACTCTCTCACACTAAACAACTTCTGCTCTCTTCTCCTCCTCATCTCTTTCATTGTGCTTCTCTTTTATAGAGAATTCCATGGGTGTGAAACCTAGCTGCACCACCGAAATCCACCAGAAAAAACAAGCCACCATTGTTGAGTCAACAATCATTGAAAGCAAGCTTCAATTTATGATTTTGCAAGCTTCAATTTCTGACTTTGAGAAGAAGAGATTTCTGACTTTGAGATAATATTCAACAGTAAGTCATATTTGTTGCCTTCCAATTATCAAATTGTCTAATTATGCATTTTAGTGTGGGAATTGGAATGAAAGTAATCACTAAAGAGTATTAAGTTTTTGTTGCAGGAATTAGTGATTGATTCTTTTCTTTTTGTGTAAATTTTTGGGGTTAATTTTTGGACAGGCATATTGTACACGATTGTGTTTCATCGAGCTTTAGGTCTTGTCCGGCCTAAAGATATTGACCTGGAACTCTTTGACATTACATATGTAAGTGAATATAATTCTCCATCTAATCTTTGCAAGACATAGTTCTTCGATTCCATTTTAGAATTTGGACAATGAACATTGATGCTCAATATCAACATTCTTCAACACTCACTCAATACCTTTAATATCGATCGTTGTTAATCAACATAAGTTTCATTACTTTGAAGCATGTGTATATAATATGATTAGAAAATTATCTCCTAAAGACGGTGGAACCTGTTAGAACTTAGAAGTTATCATTATTCAATATATTATTACCAGACAAGAACATAATAGGAAGGCTATCGTTTTTTAAATCCAATTCACTTATTTATTTTGCATACTTAACAACACCCTTTAAGAGTAAAACATATCAATTAGGTTAAATGTCATTTTATGGTAGGCTATAAACCCAATAGATAGAGTTAGACAATATTAGAGAATGAACCCAAAGCCCTAAAACATAATTATTAATATAATGTCCCTCTCACAAATGGCTTAAATGTCACATACTCATAATTAAGATATTAATTATCATTGGATTTAATGTTAGTCTACATTAATAAATAGGGTTAATTGCCAAAAAAGTTCAAACTTTTGTCAAGTTTTCAATTATAACCTGAACTTTAAAAAATAGCAATAAAATGCCCAAACTTTCAATTCTTTTCAATTCTAGCCTAAACTTCAAAAAGTGGCAATAAAATGCTCAAACTTTCAATTTTCTTCGATTCTAGCCTGACGTTATTTCTGTTCTCCAGATGCCCTCAGCTCTCAGCCCTTTGTTTTCTATTTGTTCTACTGACGCCCTAAACGACTCTCGCATTACAGCATACTATATCAGTAAGCTCTTCGTTTTTAGTTCATTCTCCTGATGCCTTTAGTGTGAGGGTGTCGGGGTTGTGTAATCTAAAAATCGAAGGGTGAGGGCTTCTAGAGAACAAACTAAAACGAAAGGAAAAACTGATATCAAAGTGTAAGGTCGTCGGGGCTGCGTAATATAATTTAGGTCATTTTTAAACAACAACGTCATTTTAATTATTTGATTAAACGACATTGTTTCATTAATTTTCATTTGTTGTGTTAATTTTAACTGACGTGTATTAATAGTTAAGGTTTCTGAAACAAGTGGCAACTCACGTTAGCAAACTTGATGAAAGCACTAACGTCGGGCTAAAATTGAAAAAAATTGAAAATTTGAGCATTTTATTGCTACTTTTTGATATTCGGGCTAAAATTGAAAAAAATTGAAAGTTTGGGCATTTTTATCGCTACTTTTTAAAGTTCAGGCTATAATTAAAAAATTGACAAAAGTTTAGCCTTTTTTGGTAATTAATCCTAATAAA
Source organism: Erythroxylum roigii (assembly GCA_027576455.1). NCBI lineage: Eukaryota > Viridiplantae > Streptophyta > Magnoliopsida > Malpighiales > Erythroxylaceae > Erythroxylum > Erythroxylum roigii. The sequence goes on along the minus strand of JANZXV010000210.1, from coordinate 21,968,599 downwards.
TATAACATTTTCTCATTTGGATTGCATATACTATAATGCTTCAACAACAATATGCGTAGTCAAGCTAATCATACACAACCAACATACTGATGAGATGTATAGATCATACGTAATTAGGTGCTACTAATCTAGAAGCATAGCAATATAAATATGGATTCAATCGAATAAATATAATCAATTTTTCATTCATTAGGAATATAGAATTACAAAATGTCATAAATAGTGACAAACATCTATAATATGTATGCATTATACAAAATTCTAGAAATCCTCATAAACATACATAGAATGAAAACTCCTATCGAAACAAAACAAGCTCCTAACATTCCTATATGGGAGGCATGTTCTTGAAAAAAACAAATAAATAAGCTTTGAAATTGTTGGTCTGTTAATATACTGCTTGAAAGTGTGTGTTCGATAGTAATGAGAGATTGTAACTTTTTCTTTAACAAAGTAGAACTTAATGTTAGTATGCTTGGAGCAAGAAGTGCTCCTAGTGGTTTTTAAAAAAAATGATAAAATTGCAGAATTGTCATAATACAATTTCAATGAAATCAAAATGGAGTACATAAGTCTTAATGATAAAATGAAATTCTGCAGCCATGTTGAATTACAAGTAGCCTCATAACACGCTATATGCTTTGCATCCATTGCCGAAGAAGTTGCAAATGTCTATTTGACATTTTTTCTACAAAACAACTTTTCCTGCCATCATAAAGATGTGTCGGGCAGTGAATTTCTTATCATTCACTCAACCTACATAATGAGAGTCACTAAAATCAACTACTTTAAGATTGTCAGTATGTCGACATGTTAACATAAGATCTTTGATATCTTGAAGATACCTTAAGACTTTCTTAGTCACTTTCTAATTGCTTTGACCAAGATAGCTTAAGAATCTACCAATCACACCAGCCATAAAGACAATATTAATACAAAGTATAATTAAGCATACATCAGATAAAGGACTATTTTCATTTGATCTCTCTCAATATTATTTTGAGTACATTGGGTCTTAGAAAGCTTGTCACCCTCCACAACTAGTATCTTTACAGAAGAACAATACTACACATTAAACATCTTGAAGGTACGATTAATGTAGGTACTTTAAGATAATCTGATAACACCATTACCCCTATAATGGATAATATGTATACCCAAAAGATACGATGCTTTGTTGAGATCCTTCATGTTGAAATGACCAAACAATAGTTATTTTTGTCTCAATTAACATATCAATGTCATTAAGAACGAATACGGTATCATTGACATATAAACCAAAATTTTGTTCTTGCTCCTACTAATTATCATATACATATAATGATCAATAATATTTTCCTTTAAGTTGTTAGCGGTGACAATTTCTTCAAACTTGAGATGCCATTGCCTTGAAGTTATTTTCAACATGTAGGTTGACTTTTTGAGCTTACAGTTCATTTTTTTTCCAACTACCTCAAAACTATAGTTTGTTTACAAATCATGTCGTTTCAACCTGTAGTTCTTGCATCCATTTGATTAAACTTTAGGTCAAAATGAGCAACAATTGCCATAATGATTCATAGAGTCCTTAGTTAGAACAGGAGAAGTCACGATTTATTGGCTATAGCTGTTAGCTACTAGTATTGCTTTATACCTCTTAACCTGACCTTTGACAAATCACTTGGTATTAAATATTGATTTGCATCCAATAGACCTACAACCTTTCAATAATTGTACTAAGCTCCACACTTCATATTGTTGCACACAATTCATCTTATCATTTATATCATTCATTCAAAAGAATTGGATTTGAGGACTAGAGATGACTTCCATATTTATAGTTGGATTTAAGGTATTATCAATATCATATTTAAGCTCTTACAAGTGTACAATATAATTACCAAAGATTGCTCGTCTACGAACCTTTTTGATCTCCATGAAAATACATCTTCTATGAATACATTTGGAGCTTCTTATCCTACTTGCTTAATGCGTTCATCTTGAATGACTTTTGGGTTCTAGTAAACTATAAGGCTAATTGTTGGAGTAGAAATGACATACAAATAGACAATGATTGGATTTTTTATCACAATTTTCTCGGCCCTTGGCTTGTACTGGTGTCATGTTCAAAATAGATAGTTCAATCTAATTCATTAACATAGTGTTCTGTAATGGATAGTAGAATATAAAGCCTTTTGATCCCACAATAACCAATACAATAGCCACTGAAGATTTTGAATCAAATTTCTTAGATTGCAGATTCTATGGTCTCACTTCTATTTTATAACTCCAAACATGAAAGTGATGCAAAGTGAGTGACCACAACTCATAAACAGTCTTGTGAATAGACTTATTTGGCACTTAATTCAAAATATAAATTGTAGTTCTCAAAGTATCATTTCATAAGAACTTTAGCAAGGAAGAATTCATTAACATACATCGTCCTATGTCAAGAAATGTGCGATTTCTTACATTGCCCTATGTCAAGAAATGTGCGAATGCTTCTTTCCGCAACTTCATTTTTGTGAATTGTGTCGGTCATTGTGTATTGGGTGTCAATGCCACACATATGTAGGTGCCTTGCAAAAGGTCTAGGATTGCATCTCGTCTTATTATATCTACCATAATACTCACCGCCTTTATTAAAAGGAACCACTTCGATTTTTTCCTTGTTAAAGTTCCTCTTTTACTTTTAAGGCTTCCAAAGAATCTGATTTCTCATGAAGGAGATCAACAAAACCATAATAAAAATAATCGTCCATCAAAGTGATAAAGAACTTGTGGCCAAACATAGCTAGAGGAGTAAAAGGCTTAAAAATGCTGATATAGATACTCAAGTAGTTTTTTGAAGTTATCAACTTTAGTGTTTCTAATCTTGATAGTCATTTCCCTTTATTTAGTTAATGCAAGTGTCAAAGTACAAAAAGTCAAGATCCTATGGGATTTCATAATTTATTATTCATTTCATTTTTTGTCTAGAAATATGGAATAATTGCTTGTGCTACAAAATGGAAAGTTTGTCATTCAACTTTGATTTTTTTTGTGATAGTGGCATTATTAAAAGAAGTAAGAAGAGACATAAACATTAAATTAAACTTGTAAATGTTACAACATAAAATTCTATTTTCAATGGAAATAGAGTCACGATATAAAGTTATCTTTCCAATCTAAAAAAAACTATAACTAGTCTTGTGAAAAATAGATACTAAAATTAAATTCCTCTAGTCGAGTTTATATAACTCCAAAAAAGGTCCTATGATAAGCTATAATTTGACTGTCCAAAAAGTTTAACTTTGGTTCTTGTAATGTCACCCATATATACATGTTGCTTCATACTTTTTTTTTTGTCATCTCCTACAAGGAATTTGTAACAATAATTATAGCACTAATGTCTAACCACTAAGTATTAGAAGGTACATCAACAATATTGATATCTAAACAAACTTTCATCAAAAGATTACCTTTCTTTTATAATCTAGGCTTAAACTTCTTACAATCTGCCTTTTTGTACTCAAACTATTGGCAATGATTGAATTTTCTTATGAACCCCTCATTATTGAGAACACTAGAAGCTAAAGTCGTTATTTGTGCATTCCTTTTCTTGTTTGTATTTTGTTTTTTGAAAGGCTTATTGTTATTGATATTATTTGGGGGAGGCAAAAAGGATTCATTGGCAATAATCTCTGACGACTACATTATATACTTGTAAGAACATGAGTATTATATTGAGGACACCTCAAAGCCAACTGCCTACAAGGAAGATACCTTTAGTCTTCTATCTTATTTTTGAATAGATGATATAAATGATGAGATAAACTTTATGTTACAAAATGAAATGTGGAGTTTGGTACAATTTTAAAATGAAAATTATTTTAATAGATACTAAAATTAAATTCCTCTAATTAAGGGCATGTATGCAACTTCATGTAACTCCAAAGAAAGGTCTTGTGATAAGCTATAATTTGATTGTCCAAAAAGTTCTACTTTGGTTCTCTGTTTCCTATTTATAGATGTTGCTTCACAATAGTTTACTTCTTTCTGTTTGCCATTTCCTACAAGGAATTGGTAACATGAATTGTAACACCGATGTCTACCTATCAAATGTTAGAATGTACATCAACATTATTAGATTATAAATAAACCTTCATCAAAAGATATACATTTCTTTTATGTCCTATCTACCTTCTTGTGCTTAAAATTCTGGCAATAAGTGCCTTTTTTTTGAACCCCTCATTCTCGAGAGCTTTGGAAGCTAAAGTTGTTACTAGCCCATGACCTTTATTGCCCATATTTTGTTTCTTGAAAGGCTTGTTGTTATTGATATTCTTTGGTTAAGGGAAAAGGATCTATTGACCAATAATCTCTGACGATTACATTATATACATGCAAGAAAATGATTATGACATTGGGGATACCTCATATCCAACTACCTACAAGGAAGCCACCTATAGTGTTCAATCGAAAATTTTAATAGATGTTATAAATGATGAGATAAACTCTATGTCATAAAATAAAGTGTGGAGTTCGGTATAACTTCAAAAAGGAAACTAACTAGTTCTGCAAAAAATAGATACTGAAATTAAATTCCTCTAATTGAGGGTATGTATGCAACTTCACGTAACTCTAAAAAGGCGATAAGTTATAATTTGATTATCACAAAAGTTCAACTTTGGTTCTTGTACCATCTCCCATATATACATGTTACTTAATTCTAGTTTACTTCTTTTTGTTTGTCATCTCCTACAAGGAATTTGTATAATGAATTGTTACAACAGTGTTTGAATACCAAGTATTAGAATAAATTTCAAGTATTGAGTTCTAAGTGAACCTTAATTGAAAGATTACCTTTCCTTTATAATATGTCCTTAAGCTTCTTTTAATCTGCCTTCTTGTGCTCTAACATCTTATAGTAATGCATTTTCTTTTGAACCCTTCAACTTTTTAGAGCATTGGAAGTTAAAATCGCTACTTGACCATTCCTTTTGTTGCCCATATTATGTTTCTTGGAAGGCTTGTTATTATTGATATTCTTTGGTGGAGGCAAAAGATTCGTTGACCAATAATCTCTAACCACTACATTTTATACTCGATAGAACATGAGTATGACATTAAAGACACATCATATCCAACTACTTACAAGGAAGCCACCTTTAGTCTTCAATCCAAGTTTTTGATAGATGATATGAATGATGAGATGAACTCTATGTCACAAAATGAAGTGTGGAGTTTGGTGTACTTACCAAAATGTTGTAAGCCCATTGGATGCAATTAAATTTTTAAAATGAGCATGACACCAAAAGTTAAGTAGACAGATATGAAGCAAGGCTAGTAACTAAGGATTATAGTCAATGAGAAGGTATTGATTTCAAAGAAGCCTTCTCTCCTATTTTCACTAAGGACTTGTTACGATTGATCGTGGTAATTGTAGCTCATTTCACCTAGAGCTTCATCAAATGAATGTGAAAGTGACTTTCTTAAGTGGAAGCTTAAGGATGATGTCTACATAGTTCAACCTATTGGCTTTGAAGTAGTAGAGAAAAAAAATATTTATTGTAAGCTCCAAAAGTCAATTTATGGGGGTTATGGTCTTCATCTCAAGGCCACCAAAATTTTATTGTGCCTACAAGTGTATCTTTCTCTAGGAGTACCTCTTGTTCCAAGAATATTAGCATTAAACTTTACTTTGTCATAGAGAAAGTTGCGGAGCCTCTCATTACTATTAAGCATAAGCTTTCAAGTAGCATGTTGGCAGATCCACTAACTAAAGGCTTATCTATCTGTGTTTCAAGAACATGTCTCTCTTATGAGATTATTAGGAGACCTATACATCTTATCAGTGTTTTGGTTGTGTATGGTCATTTTGATTATGCATATTATTATAGAAACATTATAATATGATTCCGCAATCCAAATGGTAAAATGTTAAATTTATTAATTTAACACTATGTGGCTTTATAGTTTTTCGGCTAAGAAATTGTTATTAGTTAAGACTTGATGGGAGGACTATTGTGGATAGAGTACAGTACCTATATCCAAACATTCTGTTGTTTTTTGTTACTTAGACTTTGTGCTCGTCTTCTCTATCTGTATAGGTCAACTTTGAGGATTAGCATCTTTAAAAAAAGGAAAATTGAACTCTTGATGTCTTGCAATCAATATGCTCATGTTAACAGCTTGATGTTGCCCTTTTGAACTGCTCTTTCTGTTCATTATTTAGGTGCAATGTGCAGATGTCGAACTTGAGAAGAAAATAGATGAAATGGTCGAGCAATTCATAAGTTGGGTAGACAAACAACCCAATACAAAAAGTCAGGTATGATGTTACTGAAGACTATTGAAGCTTGGATCTCAATTTTTATCACTTCTGGTTTATCGTTTATTACATTTTTAGGCCTATAGCTGTAGAAAAAGTATTTGGACGATAAAAGTGAATAGTTAATTGGAAAGCTTGTTGAATTTCAGGCGTTCCGTCACCATACATTTATTTAAGAGTCAGCATGAAAGGGCACTTTCTGCGCAGAGTCTATGTTACAAGCTTTGTCATGGTCATCATTTTCTTGATATAGACTATATCATGATTGCTTTAGTCTACTTATAAGTCCAAACATCTTCTCTGTTTTCTGGCTGGTTGCAATCCGTTGTCTTATTATTTATTAATATGTTAATGTCACTTATTGACTTGCAAGCTGATGATGCAGATTAGTATCTCTTTTTATGAAGTGAAAAGTAAAAAAGACTCATGGTTCACCAATAAAACTGAACGTCTATTTTGGGAAAACTAGTACATCAATCTATGTGTAGCTCAACATCCAAAGGCCCAATCTGGAACGTCTCGTCATGCAAAAGTAGTGATCGACCCTGGAGCTACCTTACCATTATTCGATTAATGTAATGTATTGCTGCATCTTTATCCTCTTGAAATTCAGTTCTTTTCTTGTTTGCCTTATGAATGTAGAAAGTGCATCTGAGGAGAGGAGTGTTCGCAGGGCAGCACTTGAAGCATCTCTTCGCGAGGTCTTGTTCCAAATTATTAAATTTGTTAATGAGAAAAAGGATCATGTTCCCTCCATATCCGATGGTGTCATCTACTTTCCCTATGAAATTACCATCCCAAGGTCAGCCGCCCTTTCCCCTTTGTTTCTCCTCCTATTTTCACAAGCTTCATGATTCTGTTGTTAATTTAACTTATTATGCAGGGATAAATTAATGATATTGTCCTTTCTTTCGTGAGTCGTTATCGGGTTTCTACTATCTTGCACCTTAAGTTTTCTTGGTGTGCCAACATGGTTGAGGATAAAGTGATTTGTTTTTTACTATGCGGGCAAGATATTGACTGGACACAATCTGTGTTCATGAAAACTCAGAACCGTAAATTGGCTTTATCTTTTACTGGTTTTCGTAAAATCTTTACGTGCAATGATTCCTTGTGTTTCGAACAGAGGAAGATGACCTTCAAAAAGTTCTTGTAGTTTTAGCTAGAAATATGGATGTGTAGGTAGTAAGAATAAACAACAGCTTTTCTTTTTCTTTTTTTTAGAAAATTAACAACAGCAGCTTTTCTTGAAGGAACTATTCTTTAAAATATGCTTTCTTTGAGTGTGATTGCTGATTGTTCATCACTTTGAAATGAGTGGAATTCATTACCTGCGAGTAAGTCAAGACTGCTAAATGCCGGAAATATTGCTGTACAACCTTTACCACAAGCCAAAATTGTCCTCACTTCTTCATGTTATGAGTAATCAAGGTTACATTTACCTTATAAGGTCAAATTAAATGAGTTTCAGGCCATTCCACCACTTCTTGTCAGCAATTGCAACAGTTAATTGTATGCCTTTATTTCCTTGCCTTTGGTTAGTTGGTAAAGAAGTATCGTGTTACATTTTGTTGTTGAGTATTGTCTCAAAGTCAGAAATGGTAGCGTCTCAAAGTCAAAATCTTACCTTCTCAAAGTCAAAAATTGAAGCTTGCTTTCGGTGGTTGCTGAGTCAGAAATGATGGCTTGGTGCAGCTAGCCTTGACCTTCATCCATTGAATTCTCTATAAAAAAGAAGCATCAACATCGGAAGAGAGAAGAGAGAAGAGAGTATAAATTTTCAAGAGAAGAAGACAGCAGAGTCTCTAGTTTGAGAGAGAGAAAAATAATTCCAGAGGAAGGAGAGAGTAGAAATTTATGGAGGGAGAGAGAAAAAAAATTATATATATATATATTTTGTTTTCTCTTCCTAGTAGTAGTGTGTGAACTTGGATTAATTTGTGCCTTTTAGAAAATTTAGTGATAAACTCTATTGTATGCTCGCATTGATTATAGTGAAATACTCAGTCGTCTCCAAACTGAACGTAGGCATTGCCGAATCAGTATAAAAATCTTGGTGTTCTTGTTGTTACTTTATTTTTACTCCAAAATTTATTAATGTTTCCGCACAACAAGTGATATCAAAGCTCCAGCTTTTTCGACTGGGGTGTTGTAGGAGTGAAAATCTGTTGGAACTATAGTGTCGGTGAATAGTATCGATAAATAGTGTCGGTGAACAGTGTCGGTAAAAAGTATATGTGAATAGTACCGGTGAATAGTATCAATGAACAGTGTCAGTGAATAGTGCCGGTGAATAGTATTGGTGCTACAATTCCCGTGAACAGTGCTGGTGCTACAGTCCCGCGAACAGTGCCATTGCTACAGTTCTCTACTACAGTGTTGTGAATAGTATCAGAACTACAGTTTGTGTGAACAGTGATTACAAACAGTACGTATTTGTGAATAGTGACGAGTAGATGGCTGGAGATAAAGACGAGCCCATTAAGAGGTAGTCAATATCGTCATCATCGACACCTACATCCAATCGCTACTACAAGGTTAGAGGTTGATAAATTTAATGGCTCTAATAATTTTGATATGTGGCAGTGTGAAGTTATAGATGTATTGTATCAACAAAAGTTGGATATGATTCTGGAAATAAACCCAAAGATATGGATGACAAGCAGTGGACGCGAATTAATCTCCATGCTTGTGCCTCTATTCGGTCATTCCTTGATAAGGAGTTGAAATATCCTTATATGAAGGAAACTTCTGTTAAGGAATTATGGACGAAATTGGAGGAAAAGTATATGACCAAGAGCGCAGAAAATCGGCTCTTCTTGAAGAAGTGACTCTTCCGATTTCAATATTGTCCAGGTATTTCTATGCACAAACACCTAAATGATTATAATAAAATACTTGTTAATTTAGCAAACCTTGATGTGGAAATTCTTGATGAGGATAAGACACTATGTTTGTTAAATTCATTGCCTGATAATTATGGTCATTTGAAAACTACTTTGTTGTATGAAAAATCCGAGGTGAAACTTGATGAGGTTTCTGTGGCATTGGTAAATTATGAGTGTTGTAAGAAGGAACTGAAGACTCATAATTCACAAACTGAGGCACTCACTGCAAGGGGACGAACAGAGGAAAGAAAACATGGGAAGCAGGAAAAATCTCGTTCAAAGTCACGAGGGAAGTTTCCTGCTAAAGATGAATGTGCCTTTTGTCGCCAAAAGGGTCATTGGAAGAAAGACTGCCCCAAATTGAAGAACAAAGAGAAGGAGAAAGTGGGTTCTGTAGCAAACGTTGCAAAATCTGGAGATAATGATTTCGAGTTTGCTTTGACTAGTTCATCTGCTGATGGTCACTCCAAGGAGTGGATTTTGGATTCAGGTTGCACTTATCATATGTGTCCCATTCGGGAATGGTTCTCTAGCTTCCAGGAGCTAGATGGTGGAGTTGTTTTGATGGGAAATAATAATGCCTGCAAAACACAAGGGATAGGCAAAATCTGTTTGAAGATGCACGATGGAACAGTTAGAGAATTGAGTGATGTTCGGTATGTACCGGATATGAAAAAAATCTTATCTCATTAGAAGCACTGGAATCCAAGGGTATCAAGATCACCATAAAGGGTGGAGTTCTTAAAGCTGTGTACGGGACACTTGTGGTGATGAAAGGTACAAGACAAAATAACTTGTATTTTTTGCAGGGGAGTACAGTTACTAATGGAGCAGCTATCACTGAAGCTGCTGATGTAGATAACTCAGATACTACAAGGTTATGACATATGCGTCTTGGGCATGCTGGTGAAAAAGCATTGCAAGGATTGGTGAAGCAAGGCTTATTAAAAGGTGCAAAGGCATGTAAATTGGAATTCTGTGAACACTGTGTACTGGGTAAGCAAACTAGAGTGAAATTTGGCACTGCTATTCACCACATTAAAGGCATTCTAGATTATGTTCATACTGATGTTCGGGGACCTTCCAAGAATGCATCTTAGGGAGATAGCCATTATTTTGTCTCCTTTATTGATGACTTATCTAGAAGAGTATGGGTGTACACCATGAAGCATAAAGATGAAGTCTTAAAGATACTCCTAAAGTGGACAAAGACGATTGAAATGCAAACCGGTCAAAAAATCAAGACTCTCATATCAGATAATGGTGGTGAATATAAGTCAGATCCTTTTTTGGAAGTTTGTCAAGATGATGGTATTGTGAGGCATTTCACGATTATGGAGACACCACAACAGAATAGGGTGGCAGAGCGCATGATCCGTACTTTACTTGAGAAAGTTTGATGTATATTGTCTAATGCTAGTTTATACAAAGTATTTTTGGCTGAGGCAATTACTTATGCAAGCCATATTATTAATCGGTTGCCTACTACTGCAAACAAGCAAAAAACACCCATGGAGGTATGGTCTAGTAAACCTTGTACTGATTACAAGTATTTACACATATTTGGTTGTCCTGCTTACTATCATGTCAGGGAAAACAAGTTGGATCCAAGAGCAAAGAGAGCTCTATTTATGGGCTTTAGCACTG
>JANZXV010000210.1:21941603-21954466 GCA_027576455.1 Erythroxylum roigii | reverse complement strand
TAAAATATATAATAATCATATTCTTATATTTTTTAAAGTCATGTCCTTATAAGTCATTTTACACTTAAACAGCTAATTTTACCAAACATTTTTAACAAACAGCTAATGCAATCCGCTGGTCAAATCAACTGATAGAATCAGCTATCAGCTATCAGCTGTTTGCCAAACAGGGCCATACAGTAACAAAGCTCAGTGCAGACTGCCCACGTGCATCATGTTCTGGAGGATGAAAATGCTGTAAAGTGCATTGGGGGAGCTCATGAACTGGCAGAGAAATGCCTTGCTGTTTACTATTCTTTTACTAATTGAGGCAGAATTGGTCTAAAAATTCACAGCGTTTACTATTTAAAATCAACTCTATCGCTTCAAGCCAACCCACTTTTATTTCTGCTCTCTATCATCTCTTGAGCCGCTCTCTTCCTCATCGTCTTCATCTTCATTCTCACTTGCCTAGCCCTAAGTTTCAGTCGAAAAGGTTCAAACTTTAACACTCCCACGAATCTCGTTTCTCCACGCTCTGCCCTAATTCCTCACCTTGTAAGAAACTCACTTTGTTTTTTTTTTTTTCCTTCACTGAATCTCGTTTCTCAATCCTATTCTGCATTTCTTGTTGGATTCGGATTTTTAGTGTCCAAGTTCCACCTTGTTCAACAGACCACTCGCTTTGTATTTTTCCAAGAGGAGGGACAAGAACCTGGGATTTTGAAGGAAGCCCTCAATAGCATTTGGGTTTTTGAGGTAAAAACATAGTAACTAATTCTCGTTGAACTTGTGAAGCTTGCATCTTTGGCATTCTTTGTACATGTAATTAGTGTACCCAAGCAAGATTCAAGATAGATCAACAGAATTCTCTTATTACTACTTCCACTTTATCGAATATTTTAGGCCTATCCATGAGCTTGATCAAACAACTTCTTAGTTCTGTTAGATGGTATTTTTAGACACCAATTAAAAGGAAGATTCATTCCTTCGTCCTATCGTTAGTTTTGTCATTGTCAAATGCACAATCATGTTTTTTTTTTTTTTCTTGTAGGTGGTGAAAATCCTTAAAGAAGCATAAGATCGTGTAAAATTTCTTTTGAAGAAGGTTGGTACGGATTAACCTGTATGTCATTTGCTTTATGCATATGCACTATCATATGAACATATGTTGATAAATTCATTCTCGCTAGTGCCCTAAAATTGCTCTTCCTCACCGCCGCTCTCTTCCTCACACTGTCGTTTTCTCCAAAAGCCCTCCTCTTTCTTGTTCTCTTAGCCTCCGCCACTATTTGCCACTATAACTTTCCTCTTAATTCCAGTTATGTCCACTTTTTACTCTTCCTACAGTTGCATAAACTCTATACTAACTTTTCCTTTTTATCTTTTATTTTCTCTCGATTTCAATAATTAGAAACCACATATTTCTGGAGTTCCCAATGAAATGGCATGGCTCCACACTGTAAGACGTAACTTGATGAAGCAAGAGCCAGTGTTTGACGCCATCTTAATTTTACCTCTTCCTTCATAAGATGTTCTTTCGATGTAGATTCTTTTACAGATGATGAGATGTTTGAAACAGTATATGAAAATCTTTTGGAAGTTATAGTGTTTAAGCAAACCGAGGGTGCTCTTACTCAGAATTTCCTACTTTCAACAATAAATATCTGAGAATGTTGAGAATCAAAAAGATACAAGAGATGTCTAAGATTTGCAATTTGAGCTAACGTTGCATGATAATTTGACTACTCTAATATAGGAAAATTTTCCTTTGGACATAAAGCTATAAATAGTAACTCACTAACTGCTATTTCATCTTTTACAAATACATGTCACTAAGGCATGGAAGAGAACAACCATACTTTTTTATTGCAAATATCAACTCCCAAATTATTTGGCCAGTTACTAACTTCCAAATTGTCAAAACCAAATGTTTGTTGTACTTATCAATTAAAAATGCACTTTTAATTAATTAATACAATTATTAATAAAATGTAACAATATCATTAAATGCAATAATTAAAATTAAGAAATAAACTTAAAAAAGAGTATCATAAGTAAATTAGTCATGTGCATTGAAGGTGGAATATTAGCAATAAAATTTTGTTTTTTTTTTGTTTATTCATGAATGGCCTAAAATGAAAATTCAAATCATTACAATATTACTAACATATTACAAATACCACCTGAAGATGTGGTCTAGACATAGAATGATGATGAGTGTAAACTATACTTGTGTTATCCATTAAAACACCAGGTGACTGCATTTGCTATGTGTCATAACTAAGTAATCCAGACATAGAAAATTCAAATCATTAGAAGATTACTAACAAATTACAAAAAGATAATATTACAAATACTACTTAAGAATGTTGTCTAAAGTCTACAAACATAGAATGATAATGAATGTAAATCATACTTTAGTTATCCATAGAAACACTAAGTGGCTGCATTTGTTATGTGTCATAACAAAAAAAAATGGAAAAATGTTTTAAAAAAAGTAAAACAACATATGTGACATTTTAAATTACTAAAAGCTAACCTAAACTCGATTTAATATTGGATGTGGTGTGGTGGACATACTAGAGGTATTTTGGGAATTTTCTTCGAAATCTTGAATAAAATATTTAAACCAAAAAAACTTGAAATTAAGATAATATAAATAGTGCATTAAAAAGTTCTAAACATAAAATCAACGAAAATAAAATATGAGTATTGAAAAGGGGTACGGGTGTTGAAGCTGTCATATTTGTTGAAGTCTTGCATTTTTTAACATATTTTCTTTTCTTTTAACTTTTTTCTAAACCACTCTTCAATCTTTTACTTATGTAGGTTTAGTCTTTATTTTGGCACCACTAATCCTATTCCTTTCACCATAATTAATCTCATATTGATCGAAGAGATTCATTTTAGGATTTGAGCATTGGGTCAACTCTTCATCTTGTGACATTAGGTTCTCTTCATCAACTAATTTTTCACCTTGCAACATCTCATTAACCATCTTCAACATGTTAAGAAGACGATCTTTCACAATTTTACAAGCATCTCTCCTCTCTGTTGCTCTTGAAACTAATCGCATGGTTACTGCACACAATTTTTTGTACCTCATACTTGACAACATTTTATAACTAATTCACTCTCATTGATAGTGGAGCTTTTACTAACAAGGTACTATGTTTTTGTTTTTCGTGTCTATCTTTTCAAATTATACTGACTCGGTATTCTCAAAATATTTTTTAAGGTGAAAACCTTCAAACCATGAGAACATAAAATGCTAGCAAACCCAAAGTTCCAACAACTACATGAATCATAAGTGACCATATGAGAGTAACTCTTCCCTACAAGAGTGATCTCATATTTTGTAATTGTACCATCTTCACCTCAAAGATAAAAACTAGAATCATGAGAATTATTCCAATGATCTTTAAAAAATTTAAACACTTCAGGTTTATAGACACCAGCTGTATGCTTTAAAATTTTAACAGGTACTGACAATGTTGGAGTGCTTACATTAGTTTTTAAATCAGCTTTCAACTCATCAAATTGACGATCATCAATAAACCTTTGAAAGTGATTAACCAATTGTAAAAAGTTATGTTGATAACTCACATACCTTTTTACAATGCTATTCATGCTCTCACTTCTTTGCGTGGTGGTCATGTCTGCACAAAATATTTGGTGTCCATAAACCAAAAACCATATTTCTTTTATATGAAACATATGTTGCAACCAATTATTATCTTGAAGTTCATATTTTTGCAGCATCTCATTCCATGCAAATCCTCTTCTTCTTCTTTAAAGTCATATATGCATAAGCTAAAATCCCGTGAAAATTTTTTAAACTTAGAAAAAACATAGCTCAAATGGATTGCGGCATTTTGATAAATGTGCCAGATACAAAGTCGATGATAAGTTTTAGGTCATCTTGAAACTAATGCCTTTGCCATCGCCACATCCTAATCAGTAAGAATAATTGTAGGTTTTTTTTCTCAGACATGGTTGTAGCAAATGTGTCGGAAAACCACTCAAATGTAAGAGCAGTCTTATCGTATAGTAGTGCAACACCAAAAATTGCAGCTTGCTTGTGATGGTTTACACCTACAAACAAAGCAAGTAGACGACCCTTACCATTTTTCTTGTAAGTAATATCAAAGCAAACAACATCACCAAAATCTAAGTAATCATGCCTTATCTTTGCGTCTGATCAAAATATATCAGTTATCAAATCATCTTCATCCACTTGAATTGCATAAAAGAAATTAGGATTTTCAAATTGCATTTTATGCAAATATTCTAACACACCACCTGTATCTCCCTTTTTCATATCTCTTGTCTTTTTAAATCTTAAATAATTCTTATAATCTTTCGAAATAAAGCCAAGATTATCTCTCCTACCTGCTAGTCTCACCATAAGATCATAGGATGCTTTTGGTGGAATTCTCACATCATTAGCCATTTGAATTTGCATTGCTGCAGTAGAGGGTATCTTTCTGTGCCTTCTATGTAAATGTGTTTTATTAAGACTTGAAAGATAGTGATTGTAATCCTCAACAAATTGAATCAATTGAAACTTTCTATTTTTCATACTATTAATTTTCATTTTTGCCTCACAACCAAATCTTGTTTCTACACTTGGAGCTCTTACATACACATCTCTTTTATCACACATGCTTTTACCTTTAGCACTACAACATAAAAGCCTGTTAATCAACTTAGCAGATTTATCTTTGTGACTTTTGATCCTTCTTATTCCAAAGCCGACATATTTGGCATGCATTAAATAGTATTGATAAGCTTGTTCTTTCATCTCAAACTCCATGTCAATTTTCGATATTAATTCTCTTGGACAAATGAGTGGTCTTTGTTCAAATTCTTCTCAAAATTCGGATGCATCAAATCAGTTGACTCGATATTACTGCTCTCATTACTAATGCTAATTTATCATTCTTATGTTGCTCTTCTTAATTTTATATTCTAATTGACGGTAGGGGTAGATCTACCTTCCATCATTTGGTTTGATACTAAATTCGATGCCTCTCAAATTCGCAAATGACGCATCATTATGACTTTGTTTGGGTTGATTTGTATGCATAAGAGACGAATACTCCTTAATAAAAGAATACAATGTAGAATGTTAGCTTCCCAACGTTTGAATAAATATAAAATACAAAGCAATATTCTTCTCTATGTATTCTATGAACTGAACTCAACAATAGCAAAAAACCCCAAAAACGAAAGAGTTGAGAAATATAAAAGAGAGATTGTTTCGAAAGTAGCTTCTCAAGATTGACAAGATATTGCTTATTCAATTCATACGAAATAGGTTTTACAAATTATGAAGTTAGTAAAGAAGATGAAGAACATCTGATTAGAGGGCTCAATTGTTTACGTAAAAATTCTGTTATGTCCCGTCTAAAAAAGGTTTAGATTTTGTGCCGAAATGGCTGAGCTATTTGTGGAAGTGTTAAAGTTTGAACCTTTTCAGCCGAAACTTAAGACTAGGCAAATGAGAATAAAGACGAAGACGAGGAGGAAAAGAGTGGCTGTGAGACAGAGAAGATAGAGAGCGGAAATTGAGAGAGAAAAGGGACCTTCGTTAGAGTAGAAGAACTAAAACACAACTTTTGTAAGTGGCTTGGCTTGAAGCGATAGAATTGACTTTATACAATAAACAAAGCTGTGAATTTTTAGCCCCAATTCTGCCTCAATTAGTTGTGAATTAACAATGATATTTTTGAGTTACAACAGAACTAGATAGTAATAAGGTTGGATAGAATATCCCACTCACATTAATGGCCTCAGATTCTCAATATCTCAAACCCCAAATATTTAGATTTGGAGATTTTTTTTTAATTCCAAAATTATGACATTTGTTATGACACAAAATCTAACTGTATATATCCAAGTTTGATTTGGACATAAAGCACAAACAATATATAAAATTAATGCTATATGTCAGAAGGGTATGCCTTATCTGTCTTGACTTTTTCCCCTCATTTTTATTGTCTGGTGTAGGATGCGAACAAGAACTTATCATCGGCAGCAAAACGATAAGAGATGATGGCTAGTGGAGAGCACTTTATTTTGGTTCATGGAGCTGGCCATGGCGCTTGGTGTTGGTACAGACTTGCGCCGCTTCTCAAACTTTCCGGCCACCGCGTCGACTCTCTAGACCTTTGCGCTTCTGGGATCAATCCTAAACAGCTTGATGAAGTCGAATCCCTTTCT
This sequence comes from Erythroxylum roigii, assembly GCA_027576455.1. NCBI lineage: Eukaryota > Viridiplantae > Streptophyta > Magnoliopsida > Malpighiales > Erythroxylaceae > Erythroxylum > Erythroxylum roigii. The sequence goes on along the minus strand of JANZXV010000210.1, from coordinate 21,948,259 downwards.
GATTATGCCCATCCTTTAATAGAACTCATGAACTCTCTTCCGCCTGATGACCCTGTTATTTTAGTTGGTCACAGCTATGCTGGTTACGTTATTTCTTTAGCCATGGAGAAATTTCCTGAGAAGATACGGACAGCAGTGTATCTCACGGCCAACATGCCAAGTTCGGTTGAACCTCCGGCGACTACACAGCAAGAGGTCAAGAACTCTCCTCCATTTATATACATCCATAAACGCCTAATTTAATTCGAATCCCATGCTAATTCTTGTTTGTTCACTGACTCAGTTCTTCAAGAGAACACCAATGGAATCTCTACTGGATTGTCAGATTCAAGTTGATGAACGTCAAGGGAACTTACCAATATCAGCTTCTTTTGGGTCCGATTACTTGGAAAAAGTTGCTTATCAGGGCTGCCAACCAGAGGCAAGTATATTTTCACCAAAGCATGCACATTCAGGACTATTTCTGTGATTCCAATTCATATAATTTCTTCTACAAATCGTTCAGGATAAAGAACTCGCGAAAACCTTACTCAGACCTTTCAAGTTTTTCTTCAAAGACTTGGCTCAGGAATCTCTGCTAACCAAGGCCAAGTTCGGATCGGTTGATCGGATCTTTGTAGTGTGCAAAGAAGATGGACTTATCAAAGAGGACCTTCAGCTATGGATGATCGAGAACAGCCCAACTAAAGAAGTCAAGCACATTGAAGCTGGCCATATGGTCATGCTTTCAAAACCTGGAGAGCTTTGCCAATGTCTTCTTGAAATTGCAGAAGCTAATTACTAGTAATTAATTCTTCATATCAATAACAATTAATCGACTTGCTCCAATGCCAATTCCATTTTAGTAAACTCCAGTTTAAGTACAAGGATTTCAGTTTTTCTGATTCAGAATAATTAATTTCCTCGTAGTCAATTTTTTAAGGTTACGGAATTATAAAATTATGTAACGACATGATTTCTATTTGTATATCATCTCTTTTTTTCCCCCCTTTGATAATGTTGGAATCAATAGTTATTAAATGTGTACTGGATAGATTAAGGAAACAGCACTTTCAAATACTATTATATCGTCGTAGTCTTTCAAAATTATCAGAGCAACTACCTATTTAAAGATTTTTACAAAAAAGGAAAGGATAAACACGAACGAACCTACAAGGTAAAGCTTCGTCTCCAAGTCCAACTTCATCTTCCTATAATTACAAAACCAGCAAAAGTTGGATGACTGCAAGAGTAGATACTATAATAACAACAGATTTAGATAATGTTTTCCTCTCACTTTTCCTCCCTTTCCTGAAGCTCTTCCCATAAAGAACTTTAATCACGACGTCACAATCTAACCTAAGAGGACACCAACAGATAAGCTATGGAAGACAACAGGATCTCCTCTGTCTTTCCTTCCAGAGGGAACAGTTCTGATCAACTCCAAATCATATAGCTATAGGAATCTTAGTAGAACAGGATGAGAAGAGTGCATAGGGTTCTCTATCCTAGACCAAATGCTATGAAAGCATGGAGTGCCATCACAGGCTCCACAAACATTATTACAAGTCAAGTAAAAGATGTTCCCTGGTTTATTTCAAAAGGTGAAAATTTTGGAATCGAAGAATAACGCTATATGAATACAGTTAACGAAACACTTTTTGTTGATTAATGTTACGAATTTTCTTTATTGCGTAGCAGAAACCAGCCATTAATCTTTTGAATTCTTCTCTAATGTAATTGCTCACTTTTGAGTTCATGTTTAGTAACAAAAACAAAAATAAAAATTTTAAATTGGCTAAGGTCTTAGTTTGATAAATGACCGATCAACTATTTTTTAAAATGCTCCTATGAGGTATGTTTTACTCCAACTACTGTCATCTTTTATTATTGTTTTTCCTTTACCAAACATTAGTACCCTAAACTTCCGCTAAGAGAGAAGACATATGTTAGTGATAAATAAGTTAATATACTTAAAAAGTGAAATTCAACTTGATTAATATGGAGAAAGAAAGTAGTATTGGTGGCAATAATAATATTATTATTGTTAATTTATTATTATTATTATTATATTTTTTATTAGAATTATAAACTTAATTTTTGTGAAATTAAATATCTAAAATATAAATTCTTATGAGAATATTAAAAAATACTAAGAGATAATACTCATCATAAATTCTTTTTTAAAGTTATGTTCTCATAAATCATTTTAGTTAATAATAAACAACTAATTTTACCAAACATCTTTAAATAAACAACTGATATTTTTGTTAATCAAATCAGTTGATATAATCCGTTGTCATTTAACCGCTAATAGAATCAGTTAATAGCTAATGCAATCTGCTGGTTGCTATTAGTGTAAAACCCCTTATACGAAACCTACAACCATCCACACACATAGCAACCAAATTCTTGTATACACATTCAAGGTACACAATTCTATTTAATGTTATACATATATACATTACAAAACTCCCCAATGCTTAATATTATCATTTAACACTAGTAATACATCTTTACATTTATATGGTAATCCAAAAGAAACATACAATTTCCTTTATTCATTACATGTGCAATCATCTGTAACTAAAAACATATTTTAAAAGTACTTTTTCTTCTATCTGTTGGCCTTGGTCCCTACATATGTTCCTTGTATCTCATTCTTATGACTTAAACCTACACTGATTAACACTCGTGCTAAGCTTGAAAGATGAGTGGGGAAAACACTTAGTTTAGATGACTACTCACAACAATCATCCGTCAACTACACACATTCAGAAATATCACAACTCATATAACATAAATTCACATTCATGAGCCAAACATTGATATTCAACGCTCATATAAACAATGCTGACATACTTAAGCAAAGTACATAATGCAAATACACTTCAACATATTATCCATATACCAAAAATGCACAATTATAAACCAAATATTGATATTCAATGCTCATTGATACAAATTATCAATATAATTGCACATCATTACAATCAATACAAATGCTCATCAATACCAATTATTCATGTTGTCATGTTGTATTTCTTATTTATGACTATTAAGTTTCTTTTCTGTGTTAAGTCTGCATATTTTTTGTGGGTGTGGATAACGGGTGTTGTACATATCCAAAGATATCAAACTGTGGATACCCGAAGGTATCGAATTGTGGATACCTGAAGGTATTGATCTATGGACATCAATGGTGTCAAACTATAGCAGTTGCACTGTAACCCTATAGGCATGCCTATCTATTCACAACCAAGACAATAGAGCAGACATTATAATATTTCCTTTAACGATTTGCAAATTTCACAATTAATATATTAATGAATCATATGATATAAATTTCAAGTCATAAAATCTATATTTGCGTTCATACTTGCAATTCATGGCTTACCACCATTAGAAGAGTATTAAAATCAAACTTGTATAATCATACTATACACATATGAGTAATGAATATGCATACAAATCATTTATGTACATGTAAATTTTCTTTAGTATGCATTATGTTCAATATTATATTTCAATGTTCAGTCACCCAATTCACATATAGTAAGTCCTATTTTATTTATGTCTAGGTGTTTGAAAATTTTCATACACATTCATAAAAGTTCAAATAAGATGAGGTAGAAATCGGAAACAAAAACAATGTCACGGTTGTGATAGACACTTTCTCTATTCATACCACTAATTATTCCTTAATATTCATATACAAAACGTCAAAATTGGGTTTCTAGGTCTTCTATACATATGTCTCTCTGTGTCTCTTGTTTCTGTAGCACTAACAATTAGGTCATTTGGGCTCCTAACTCATGAGATATAGACCAAATATCACAAGCTGCTCCAAAACAGGGGTAGCATCAGGTCACCATTTTCAATCTCAATATCCAAGGTCACAAAGTCAAAATTAGGTCAGAGTTCCTTCTAGAGATGTTTAGCTCTATGTCTTAGGTTTCATATGCAACTGAAATCACACAATTTGGAAGTCTATAGGCTGACTTGTGAATCAAACAATGTGATTAGTTCAACAAATCTTAGACATAATTCCACTACATGATAATATCTTGTCATATTCAACCAATTTTTTTGTAAAATAACATCAAAATAACACCAAAGCATCATCCCAACATCCATTCTACATCCAAATGAATCTTTTTACATATTTAAATACATAGATACAGAAATTAACTAAGTGAAGTCCCAAACCTTAAAATTGGCAAAGTAGTTTTTCTAATGTTTTTCCTTCCCTTTCTCTTTAGCTTTGCTTGAATCACCAAGTGAAAAATGACGGAATGAAGAAGGTGAAATGGAGAGGAGAAAAATCTGAAGTTGCGTCATCAAAGTGTCGTCCATCTTCCCTCTCCATATGCTTGTTCTTGAATTTGCTAGTTTTAGACATATTTTTCAATCCCATTAGACCATATGTCACAATCCTATTGGACTATGTGTTGCAATCCCATTGGACCACATGTTATAATTCTATTGGATCATATGTTAAAATTATATTAGACCATATGTTACAATTCTATTGAACACATATGCTTTAATCTTATTGGTCCATGAATTGACTTTAGGAAAATTGCATATTGATCCTTATTCTTTCTTTAATTCCCATATTGGCCTATAATCTTATCAATTTATCTCATTCCTTTATTTCTTAAGTTTTTATTGGCATATTTCATGCAATTTGGTTAATTATATTTGGAGTTGTACCCCAAAAACTATAGGCAGTTCAAAAATAAAGACATCATCCAGAACTCAAGTTTAAACCAGAATTCAAAACTTTTAGAGGCAAAATCAAATTTCAATTCCTTCATGAAAGTTTTAGACCTATGTCTCTAGTTTAGTCTTAAATTGAAATTATACAATTTGGAGGTATACAGGCCAAGATATGGCCAAATTACAAAAATATCCAAGCAAACATATCAAAAATTTCCATATATATTTAACATCTAAGTATGTTTGTCCATGTCGAAGCGAACAAATTATTCATTTACCCTTGTCGTTTACATTAAGTACCATTATATCTCTTACTATACTTAAGTGTATTTAATTCATTATATTCACTTATTAATACACCCTAGACATGCTATAATACTTCCAGGGTATATGTTGGGGCGTTACAATTAGCTATTAGCTAATTCTTAACAGCGAATTATATTAGTTGATTTGACAAGCGGATAATATCAGTTGTTTATTTAAAGAACTAAAAGACCATTATATCAAAAAGTTATTATAAATTACTCAAAGAGATAGAGATAGAGATAATAAGTTTATCACTTAAATTTAATATATTTTATTTTAAATTTTGAAGTTAAATTAATATCAAATTTGAGTCAGAATATACAAATAGTTATCATCCCATTATATATATACGTCTTCCTTTAACTTTAAAATGACGATGTTGAGTTTTTTATTCTATCTAAATGCTTATGAGAATATTCAAAGAAATACTAAGATATAATACTCTATTTCCTTATATATATATTTTTAAGGTCATGCCCTTGTAAGTTATTTAATATATAATCAGTTAATATTAAACAGTTAATTTTATCAAATATCTTTAACTAAACAATTGATATTATTCGCAGGTCAAATCAACTATATTAATCTGCTGTTAGCTAACCGTTGATAGAATCAACTAACAACTAATACAATTTACTTATTACCAAACAGAGCCACTGATTGCAGGTGGGATTTTCTCTAGTGGACCTAGTCCAACTAAGTTTATACTATTACCAACGTTTGGAGTAAAAATTTGATTTTTCTCTGCCCGTGCTTTTCTTTATTTTAAGCAAAAGTTACATTTTAATCTTTAAATTTAAGTTTAACCTTAAATTTTATTATTAAATATGTTCTTTTTGTAAAAATTATTTTTAAAATTTAAAATTTTACGATTAAAATTAAAGTTTTACATTTTTTAATTAATTTTTATAAAATTATAAAATAATTCTAAATGATTCTTAATAAATAAAATTATTAATTATATCATAATTTCTAAAATTTACGTTTCATTTTTCTAAATATGACCTAATGTAGTAGTAGTCAAATTAGTCCTCTAGTTCATATAAGGACATATTAAAACTTTAATTGAGTTCATAAATCAATTTAATTACCATGCCGGTAGTAATAAAATTTTATATAAAATATCAAATAAGTTTTGATTAATAAAATCTTAATTAAGATTACAGTTTCTATTTATTTCAAAATTAATTAAAATTAAAAATTAACTTAAAATTGTTTTTAATAAAAGTGTTAATAAAGAAAATATATTTTAGAAGAGAAATGCATATTTAAATTATGTAATATTTGAATGTGTTCTAAATATTAGGTCAAATTAGGATTTTTTTAATTGTAAGCTTAAAATTAAAAACAAAACTCAATAAATTGTAGAGGACTTGCCTAGGATGTTGCGGAAAAAAAAACTCAATAAAAATTCCTCTGAAGAAATTCGATAATATCATAACGTTACCCTTATGTAACATCCCACCCCCGATGGGAATGGTAGAATAGTAATTTGGAAAGGGCCGAGAGGGATTAGGACTGTTTTGAAAGGTTCATGTATATTCTTATATGGGAATAGTGAAATTGCAAATAAAAATAACTGTACATGCATTCATGACATTTCCCGGTATAAGTGCCTAAATGTGATTTTTGTGGAAAATTATGATTTT
>JANZXV010000210.1:21885102-21908130 GCA_027576455.1 Erythroxylum roigii | reverse complement strand
AATAAATTTATTCATAAACAATATTTATTTTTTACTAACTCATTAATAATTTACAAATTTGATAAATATTAAATTTGCAAAAAATTATAAAACAAATGTAAATTCAAAAATTAATTATAATTCATATTTATTAAATTCAATTTTTATTCGGAAATTGAAATTTACAAAATTATTAATTCAAATTGATTAATCATTAATTTTGCAAAAATTATTTAAATCATACAATTTTCAGTTAATTATTAATTATCTGACAATTTACGACGTCTATACAATAAGACGTCGTAGAAAGGGTCTTTTTTACGACGTCTTCCAAACGTCGGCATAACAACCCTATATCGACGTTTCCTTTTAACGTCGTAACATAAACTCACATTCATAGACGTCGGAAAATGCTTGTTTTCCACGACGTCCTTACTACGTCGTTAAAAGTTTTCAATCCATGACGTTTACTTCAGACGTCGCAAACTGTATTAACCTTTCCGGACGTCTTTAAAAACGTCGAAGAATATCTAGGCCTTCAACGACGTGTTCCAACAGACGTCGTAGATCACTAATGCCTACCCTACCTTCCACGACGTTGTTTGCGACGTTTGAATTGACGTCGAAGATAGTGTTCTACGACGGCAAATTGCCTTTCGCGACGTTTAAAAAACGACGCAAAAGGCCTCCTTTTCTTGTAGTGACTTCTTGTGACACCCATCCTTTACCTTCCTTGTAGCAGGTGAGTTTATCTGGTATGATCTTATCATACTCTTGTCAATTTAGTTCCTTCTCACTCAATTTTATGAAATAAAAAGTCAAGGCACAACAAATAAGTTAATGCTTATTCATTAAAGTACAACTTGCAAATATAGATCTTACATATTCAGTGGGGTTAATTACAAAAAAAATCCCAAATTTTGCTCAATTTTGCGATTCTAGCCTAAACTTCAAAACGTGACAATTAATCCTTAAAATTTTAATTTTTTCAATTCTAGCCCAACGTTAGTAGCTTCGTTAACTTTGTTGACATGACTTGTCGCATGTTCTAGAAACCCTAACTATTAATACATGTCAACCAAAATTAACAAAAATAATGAAGATTAATGAAAGGACGTATTTTAATCACATAACTAAAATGAAGTCGTTTTAAAAAAAGTGATACAGTTTAATCCCTAAATTATTTATGCAGCCCCAACTCACCCTTCTCTTTTAGTTTGTTCCCTTCATTTTCAATTTATTCTCCTGATGCCCTCACCGTTCTTTTTCAGTTTGTTCCCTTCGTTTTCAGTTTTTTATCCTGACGCCCTAGCCCTTTGTTTTTAGTTTGTTCTCCTGATGTACTCAATCTTTCGTTTTTAGTTTGTTCTCCCAACACTCTCAACCCTTCTCGTATCACAGGAAGCTCATTTTGCTCTTGCATCAACCGAAAGCTCATTTTTCTTTCGTATCGCATCATAGTCAGCTATAAAGGGAACAAATCAAAAATGAAGGGCTGAGGGCATCGAGAGAATAAACTAAAAATGAAGAGAACAAATCAAAAACAAAGGTGACGATGTCGGGGCTACGTAAACTAATTTAGGGATTAAACTGTATCATTTTTTCTTGAAATGATATCGTTTCATTAATCTTTATTACTTGTGTTAATTTTGATTAATGTGTATTAATAGTCAAGGTTTCTGAACCAAATGGCAAGACACGACAACAAAGTTAACAAAGACACTAATGTCAGGCTAAAATTGGAAAATTTTGAAAGTTTGAAAATTTAATTGCCACGTTTAGAAGTTCGAGCTATAATTGCAAAATTGAACAAAGTTTAAGATTTTTTTTGTAATTAACCCTATTCATTTTGAATAATTACAAATGATTTGGACTTTTGATTATGAGGTGTTCTAATTTTTGATCTACTCACCTTTGCCTTCTCACAATTTTCCTAAATAAAAAAAAAACATAGCTTAGTTGTTAAATCATTTAACAAGATTATTGCAAGCATATATAAAGGCAAAAAAGTCATTTTAGATCAAACCAATAGTCATAAAAACTATTCCAATTTTGTTTACTCATTTGTTCGAGTATATGTCTTTGTGCATTTATTCTTGTACTTATCTTCTTTCTCATTTGTGTATTTATTTATTTATTTTATCTTTTATCGTTACTCTTTATCATGTTCTATATTTATTACAATATGTATTGCATTACATATTGTTATATTTTTATTTATATGTATTTATTTATATTTTGTATTATCATTATCTTTTATGTATTTTTTATTTTTATTATTCTATTATAATGTTTTATGTGGATCTATCGAAAACATCCTCTCTACTAGGTAAAGGTAAGATTATGTACTACTTGACGTCCTCAGACCTGCATTTTAGTGGGACTCTTAAGAGGTGTTGTTGTTGTTGGTATATGCAATGATGTAAAACTCGAGCTAGACTGGTTTCTAGTTTGATTTGTACTTTTGACAGTGTAAATGAAAATTGGTCGATTTCCTTTGAACAGTAAAGAACTCGATGTCTTCGTCCCCCAAATCAGTAATCGCACAAAGATAACAAGGAACCTAATTACAAGGATCAAACTTAAAAATCCTACATCCAAGCTCAGATGCATTATACCTTTATACCTAACACAATAACCCACAAATTTTTACAAGCCCTAAGCTCTTACTCGCTCTGTTGCACATAAGTGAGGCAACTCCAACGGTGACAATAGAGGGTGGAGATTAAAAGAGAAATGAGAAGGAGAGGTGAGAAAAATATTGACTGGGAGTGATATTCTGGAATGTGTAATTACAAAGAGAGAGAGTGCAGAGAAGACAGAGATGAGAGAAGAAGTCAAGGCTTTTGGTATTTTGTTTACTTTAAATTGTGTTAACTGACAATATTAAATATCATGAGTGATGCCTCAAAAGATTGAGTGGGGGCTACATTCACAGTGCCTTATAGCTCCACTGATAGTACCTTGTGGCTACAACGTTGTGATCTCGCTTTATCCACCGCAGTAATCTGTCTAGTTTTCTCCAAATTCGTGATTGTCACCAATAAAGCTCCAATTTGATGCAATCTTCACTTTTATCTCCTAAAATAAAACAAACAATAATTTTTTTATTTAAACATCAAAATATATCCAAAACAATTGTGTAATTAATTCTTCTTTTGACTAATAGAGTACATCCGGGAGAATAGGGAGTTCGAAGGCCATCAATAGGAGAGTGGCAAAATCAGGCCAATGAACAATAAAATATTAACTATTGCGCTCGGTCCTCAAATCATAATTTTACCAAAAAGATAGAACAAAAGAAAATGCAGAACAAGATCAGGTTGAACAGATATTACCTCAGCCACATAATACCAGGAGACGTTGCTTTTTTCCCCCGAGTATTGAAATATCTAACAGATAACATCTGCTGAAGGCCCTACAGTTAGGTAAATTCCCGATTCCTTCCATTGTAGCACAAGCCTTGAAATTTAGTTAAACTGAAAGAAGAAAGGAAACAGTAAAACTTTGAGCCATTTATGTGGAAAAAGTACCGTGTATCAACATTCAGTCATGTGCATGATTTAATCTCATTCACTCCCAGAAGTCTTCACGAGATATGGATGTCAAAAACTACCAGAAACAACACTCTCTCCTATAGGAGGAGGAAATGTTATGGAAAAGCCAAACCGTTAAACCCAAATAAAAATGCTCAATCAGAACTGCAATAGGACAATGACTTGGAAAGGACAAAGATATACCGGTTTAGGAGCACTTCTGGATTGTATGGAAATAAGCTCTTCTCATGAAGCTTTTCAATAGAATCTTTTAGAGACAGCAAACAAACTTTGGCTTCCTCAAATGGTTGTGCTTTGGTTTTATACTGTTTGCACTTTTGTCCAAAATCTCTCTCATTTCCCGAAAGGGATGATGGAACATCTAGTTCTCTTCTATGTACAGATGATGGTTCCACATGAAAATCAGAGCCCTCCAACGTAACTTTTCTTCTTTTGCTTGATGATTGATTTACAACTCCCTCAACCATACAAAAGTCCCTAAATGATTGCCAAGAATCGCATACTATTCGCAAACACCTAGAAACGAGCATCGTAAAATGAGAATCTTAAGTATGCCAAAAAGTTTACATTTCCCACGCATGATATGACCACAAACTCACTATAATCTAACATTAGCATTCGACAATAAGCAACTAAAAGGCATACCTTAGCAGATATTCCGCACAACTAATCCCGGTATCTGTAGAAATGAGGTAATCAAGAAGCACTTGGTGATCATAATGAAGCTGCAAGAGAACAAGGAGTAAATGTGTTTTAAAGACCGCAGGACAAAGTTTGATCATTCACTTAGCTTTATCAAGGCTGAAGTCACAAGTCATCTTTCCTATTCGGTGGAGTTTAGAGGCATCAAAACCATGAATAGAGACTTACCTCCGCAAGAAATAGATGAAAGAGGCATACAGGATTAAATAGGTTTGAAACATGGGAAAGAGCATCTCTTTTCACATCCTGAAATGTCCATCTCACTCCATTTAATCTGCATCATGATCAAATAATCGATTAGGCACCCAAAAGGATTACCACTAACTATGGTGACCTATGATAGTCCAGTGCTTACTGCTCTTCACCACATGGTACACTAAGCAGTTCTAAAAGCACCTTAAATAACATATCATCCTGCAGTTAATGAAGAAAGGAAATTAGCATGAAGTGGCCCAACTAGAGTATATCTTATGAACTGAGAATAAGCTGCATTTAAGGGGAAAAAACCCATATGACACTAAAGAAATGATGAAAGAATGATCTGGTACAACTTTGCTGGCAAACCTCATGCATGTATAAGTGGAGGAAAGACTGGGCAAAGCCTGAACAGTTCTCCAAATACATTTCATTGACCCCAAGCTTTTCGGACGGAAATTTTTCTTGAAGCCACTCAGAGAGGTCTAATAATCCCCTTTTTCGAATACAACAAATCATGTCTGCGGATGAGTTAGCTGTCAAGCAAGAGTCAACAGTTGCACATGTGCATTGCTTGCTTGAGTTTATCACAGTTAAGCAGCATCTCAGAAAAAGAAGAATAACCTGCCTCTGTAAATGAGGGGAACAGATGCTGCCTGCCTCGACATCACAAAGACTCCATAGAAAAGGTGAGTCTTCAAGATATTCATCCCGAGCAGACTTGAGTTCAGTTATTGGCCTTCTAAGAAGCTCTTCAAAGTAAACATGAAGAAGTTGCAACCATGAGACAAGTATAGAGCAATTTAGCTGAGATTGATAACTGAGCCTCAGCATTAACATCTGGAGAAAATGTTTCACTTGAAGTAGTCAAAATGACATGATCTAACAATATTGACAGACAAATAAGAATGACTTATATGATGACGTGCAAGACAAAATACAGAAGGTAAAAGAAATCAATTTTAAATGTATGATGGCATTCATCACCAAATGAATTCAGGATTTCCTATGAAACATTTTTTCAGTGCATCCTCTATTTAGTATTTACATGTACTCAGCCTCCATACCAGAAGTTTATGTTTGAAATACTGAGAGATGGAGATCTTCAGCCTGTTCCCTTGCTTCCCGATGCACCATGATAAAAGTTTAGGCACAAGATTGACTATTTTGTCAAGAAATAAATCATGATCCTTAGTACCAGCCATAGCTTTTAAACAGCTGCTTTGTTCAGCCAATGAACAGAGGAATTGAATGAGAAACCCTAGAAAAACAACTTTCAACTCCTCGTCACTGCTTCCAAAAAATAAATCATCTGAAATCTGCACATTGTTTTTCGGAGTACCTCTGCTCTGACAAACATGATTCATGAGTGAAATAAATGAAGTGATGGAGCCCAAGAACAGTTCAAGGCATTGATCATCACGCTCCTCTTTCAAATATTTCAATATGTTGCGTAAAACACGAATAATCCCAGCTGCCGTGGACCAGTTACCATTTTTCAATTTAGACATCAACACAACAAAAGCGGATGAATCACAAAATGTGTTATCCAATCCATTCATATACACTAAAGGTGGTGGTGCACAAGACAACAAACTGGCCATCAGCAATCCCAGACATATACACAAGGAATGAATATAAGAACCCCATTCAATTCCCTGAACAAAGACAGAAGCCAAGTTAAGGAGACGTGAATAAACAACATGCAGTAAAAAACAATCCACTAATCACCAACCATTACTTACGCAAGAGGCCACAAACTCGGAAATGGCTACAAGAATGTTGATAGCCAAATGTCGTAGGTATGGACTCTCAACGGCCAAGAACGGTATCTGTCAGCTAGGAAATGTTAAAAGGGTCACAGACTCACATGACCAGAATTTTTGAGAAAGTCTAAAGCAAGCCTTCACCAACTAGTAAAACTTATAAGAGAAGCAATCAGAGCTCACCAAATCGGCTAATATCTTAGTCATAGAGTGGCGTCCCTCAATTTCAATCAACTTTGACTCATCGGAACAAGTCTCTTCACAAAGAGTTTCAGAACCTATCCCCTGATGGAAATTGTCAAGTTATCAAATAACTTGTTTTGAAGTTCAGAGAGGAATAGAAGCTAACTACACTTACCTCATCGGTGTCAGAATTGTCGAGTTCACGAATCCATAGCTTGATTTCTCTTGAGACCTGAAGACAGATTCAATTAAACAAAAGCAGCCAATAAAAAGTTGGTGTTTGTTTGTAGAGATCTAGGACATGCGAACCTGAGAGAGAGCGATGAGAAGATGCTTCTCTTTCTCTTTGGTTAAAGAAACCGCCTCCTGTTCCTCGAACTGGGATTCATCATTCAGATTCAATCGTCAACCCTTAGTTCATAAATAATTAAAAGTAAAAAACACAAGAAGATGAAGAACTGACGATGTGCGATTGGAGGCAGTTTTCAATCAGACGGCGGATTCGACAGAATTTTGGCATTCTCTGCGGTATGATAAGAAAGCGGTAACCTTCTTAAAACGTTGTGTTTTAGATAGTGACTGGCGGTAATATGGTTTTACTACTTATATGACCACCACTTGGAGTTTGCGAACCTTAGTACAGAGATGCACCACCGTCACTTCACTCAGGGAAGCGCGTCAGCTCCATGCTCTGATACTAACCACCACAACCCTACCCAGCTGTCCACAGTCTCCGTATCTCGGCAACAATCTTCTCTCCATGTATACTCGTTGTTGTTCTCTCGGAGACGCTCAACTTCTGTTCGATGGAATGCCCCACAAGAGCCTTGTTTCCTACAATGCACTCATTTCAGCATATGCTAGAGATAGTACTCGTCGGGTTTTGTGTATGGAGCTGCTTACCCAGTTGGCGGCTCAAGGACTGAGACCTAATGGATCGACTTTCACGAGTTTGCTGCAAGCTTGTTGCTTTCTTGAGGATTGGTTTATGGGCGCATTGATTCATGCTCAAGTTATTAAATTTGGGTTCTTGAGTTACGTTTATGTTCAGACATCGTTGCTTGGGATGTACTCGAATTGTGGGGATTTGGGTTCCGCGTGTAAGGTTTTCTGCTGGGCAGAAGAAAAGGATGTTGTGTTGTGGAATAATATGATCTTCGGGAACTTGAAGAACGAGAAGATAAAGAACGGGCTTTGCCTATTTGGTACAATGGTGAGGTCAGGGACTAGTCCTACCCAGTTCACATACTCAATGGTGTTTAGTGCTTGTAGCAAATTGGGATATCTTATTTGGGGAAAAGTTATCCATGCTCGAGTTGTCGTACAGAACGTGCTAGCTGATTTGCCTTTACAAAATTCATTGCTTGACATGTACTGCAGTTGTGGTGATAAAATATCTGCTTTCAGCGTCTTTAGCAGGATTGACACTCTGGGTTTAGTTTCCTGGAACTCCATGATTTCTGGGTGCGCAGGAAGTGGACAGGGTCAGGAAGCTATGGACCTGTTTGTCCAGTTGCTCAGAGAGTCTCGTCATAAACCTGACGAGTATACTTTTGCAGCCATTATTTCGTCAACTAGCACATTTCCGGCTACCAAGTATGGAAAACCACTTCAGGCACAAGCTGTGAAAGCGGGGTTGGAAAGTAGTGTCTTCGTTGGGACTACACTATTGTCGATGTATTTTGGGAATGGAGACCCTGAGTCTGCTGAAAAGGTTTTCAATCTGATTAAAGAGAAGGACATAATTCTCTGGACTGAAATGATTGTAAATCACACTAGATTGGGTGATGGGGAAAATGCAATAAAGATTTTCGGCAAAATCTATAGAGAAGGCCATAAGAGTGACAGCTTTGCGCTTAGTGGGGCTTTAAGTGCATGTGCTGACCTTGCAACCTTAAAGCAAGGAGAGATGATACATTCCCTGGCCGTAAAAACAGGATTTGATACTGACATGTGTGTCAATGGGAGTCTAGTAGATATGTATGCCAAAAATGGCTACCTTCAAGGTGCTAGATCGGTATTTTCTCAGGTTTCAGATCCAGATTTGAAGTGCTGGAATGCATTGATTGACGGGTATAGTCAACATGGAAAGGCTGAGGAAGCAATAACGCTCTATGGGGAGATCACAGGACGTGGTCTAAAGCCCGATCATGTAACATTTTTGTCTTTACTATCAGCTTGCAGCCATAGCGGCTTGGTTGAATGTGGGAAGTCTTTGTGGAGTTGTATGAAAGAAAATGGTATAATTCCTGGACCTATGCACTACTCTTGCATGGTGAGTTTATTAAGCCGTGCAGGATTATTGGAAGAGTCGGAAGAATTGATAAAGCAATCATGTTTCAGGGAACAGCATTTAGAGCTTTGGAGGACCCTGCTAAGCTCATGTGTATATAGAAGGAATTTGGCAGTCGGGGTTCGTGCAGCCGAACGAATCTTAAGTTTAGATCCAGAAGACAGTGCAGCTCATATATTGCTTTCAAATCTATATGCTGCTGCAGGGAGATGGGACGGTGTAGCAGAAACGAGGAAAAAGATGAGGGGATTGATGTTGGAAAAAGTCCCTGGACTAAGCTGGATTGAGGCCAAGAAAGACATACATACGTTCTCTTCATGCAATCAATCCAACCCAATAATGGATGAAGCTCAAGACGAGGTACTTAGACTACAAGGAAACATGATAGAATTGGTGATTAAAGAATCTGTCCCAGTGATCGATTCTTCCTTGTGGGTAGAGACTATATGACATGCAAGGATTTGGAGTTATTGTATTGAACCCCCCAGGTTTAAAGCACTAACGCTAAAACGTGGGCAGCCTTAAGGAGGCTGGAAATTTCAGAGACAGCCGGGACAAAGTCAAAGGATTCACTTCACCACCCAATGGATCAAAACCCAGAGGGCGTTATTAGCATTGCAGCTCTGAAGAAGGAACAAGGAAAGGTGGAAAGAGTTTTGTCATCAGAAAAGTTCTGGCTGTGGGGTTATGCAGAACCTGAGGATGGCAGCAATTACTGGTCTCAATGCAAGTCCGGAAGTAAAATGTGCTTTCTATATTGTTCTTTTCTAATTTAACCTTCTTCTGGACTAGATTGCCATAATCGACTTTTAGAGAGCACCATGTTACGCAGGAAAATGTAATCTCGATTTTGATACATCATACCTCTGCATTTTACGTTTCCATAGTTGTGGTTGATTCACTTATTGCATTGTTCAACTCTTTGGTTCTTCTCTGAGTATCACATCCACCATATCAAGTTCTCCCGAAATAGGAAAAATGCTAACCAAGATTCAGACAAGTCTGTTGCCTTGACCATGCTAGATAACAAGCTTTTGAGTGTTTTAAGCGCGAAAATAGGAAACAGTAACATGCATCTCCAAAACATATGAACTTTCAGAAGTCCCCATACATTAGGACCCTTGCAATTATCACTAATCAGCTGTAAACACACAAGTTCTTTCAGATTTCTCACATTTTAGGTTCAGAACCAATCCACCAACAACTCTTGACCTTGTCAACTTCCCTAAGCTAATTAGCAAACAAGACAAGCTCTAAGTCAGGGGACTAATGCTGGGAACTCAGTTAAATTTGTGTACCTGCTTAAACATTGAAAAGAAAATAATGGAACAGAGTTTTTGCTGGAAACTTGCCTATTAAATAGGCAGAGGTACGTGCTCCTTAGCAAATTAGTTCAGGAAAATAAGGGTGCACAATCAACGTGTGCATAACTACGACAGATTAAGACAAAACAGGAAGCACTAGTGTGAAAATGTAGTAGAGAAATGAGAACAAAAATGACTAAGGTTTTGAGTCAATTCTTAACACCCTCCATTGATTCAAGCCTGCAAACTCCTAATAGTTATCTTAAATACTCATGCTTGTTTCTCAGTAGAGATTTTAACAGAATATCTATAATTTGTTCATTTGTAATTTAAGATTATAGTTCCCTCAATAATAAGATCCTTCATTAAGTGAGCCCTCCTTATGTCAACATACTTTGTCATACCGCTTTTTGTCATTGTGATAGTTACTTTTTTGTAACTGTAAACTTTAGTTCCCTTACACTGGTCTTGGTCAAGATCAACCATCAGTCTTCTAAGCTAAATTGGTCGACATGCTAAAGAAGTGGCTGCCATATACTCAGCTTCTAAAGATGACAAGGCTGTGGCAACTTGTTTTCTTGAGCTCCAGGAAATAGCTCCTAACCTAAGACCAAATATGTAGCATAAGGTGCTCTTCCTATCATCTATGCATCCTGCTCAATCACTTTCAGTAAAACCAATCAATTTAAAAATTGGTGCATGAAAATAACTTATTCCAAGATCCCCGGTTTTAGCTACATAGCGCATGATTCATTTTGTAGCTCAAAGTGATGCTTAGGGTGAAAATGCAAGAATCTTGGGACCATTCTTACTAAGAATGTACTTGTTTATGTCAAGTAGATTAGACCAACAACCATATTTCTAAAAAACTTTTTATCTACTAAACTAGTCCCATCATCAACTTGCAGCTTCTTATTTATGTTCATAGGTGTAGGCCTTTTTTATAGTTTCATCATGTTGAACTATTTGAGAAGATCTACATCATACTTTCTTTGTGAAATAAACTCCCATGTTTAACTTATTTTACCTTTATTCCCAAAAAGTAACAGGAGAAAAAGCATCTTCATAGTCCACACCTTGTTGTGAGTAACCTTTTACCACCAATGGTGTTTTATGTTTTTGAATGCTCCCATCCACATGTAACTTTGTCCCTATTTACTCAAATAGCCTTTTTTCCTTTGAGAAGATTCACCAATTCTTAAGTCTTGTTTCTTGTTATTGTTGTAATCTTCATTCATAACATTGGTTCATTCTTCTTTTTTGACTACTTCCTCAAAATTAATTGGATCGACAATAAACATAGCTTATGTTAATGCTTAGACTTTTTTTTATTAATAGATCTTGCCTTTTATGGAAGAGTTTCATCCATTGAACTTGATGAAGAGGAGCTGCTTTCTAAATTTGATGATGCTGAAGTGCTTGAGGGAGTTGAAATTAAGGGAGAGCTTAGAGGTATTTCTGCTGGTCTCTCATCTGGTTGATCTTCTATACTTGTTAGAAATGATAAAATTTCTTCTTCACTTTCATGTCAATCCTACCTCATCTCTTTTATCAAAAATAGCATTCCTGCTTATGATAACTTCTTAGTTAAAAGGGTTCTGTTATGGCTGATAAAGGGAATACAAATGGAATTAAAGTTTCAAAGGAAGTTGTGGTCTCATCATCCAGCATCATTTCTGCGAGTGATGTCAACACGTCACAAAAACAAAGTTCTGTGTTACGGAATGAGTTTAACTATCTTCCTTGGTCAAGGGCGGTTACTATTGCTCTTGGTGGTAGATCCAGGTTAGGATTTATCAATGGCAAAGAAAAATCCTCTGATCTTGAATCATCAAAGTATGAAGCTTAGCTATCAAAAGATCAACAGGTTATGTCTTGGATTCTTAATTCCATGGAACGTAATCTTGCTGAAATTTTCAGCTACTTTGAATCGTCCTTGGATCTTTGGGAAGCTGTTCGAGATATGTATGGCAACCAAAACAACTTTGCCCGAATTTTCCATTTTCAACGAGATATTGCAAATCTTCGTTAAGATGGAAAATCATTTGTTAGTCTATTAAGCAATTTTAAAAGCTTGTGGAACATAGACCCCATTCTGTTGATCCAGTTGTTTTGCAAAAACGAACAGAAGAAGATCAAAATTTCCAATTGTTGGCAAGTCTTGGTCCTGAGTTTGAGGATTTAAGGTGTCATATTTTATTAAATGCTGAACTTCCATCATTGAAGAGTGTATGTGCAACAATTCAGAAGTTCATCGAAAGGTTATGATCCGTGAATCTGTACCTAGTATACCAGACGCTCGCGCTTATCTTGCTCACTAACCGTCTGACAACAAATCCTGCAAAGGAAAGCGTCCAAATTTAAAACGTGAACATTGCAATTCTCTTGGACACTCAATGGATCGCTATTGGAATCTTCACCCAGAGTTGAAACCAAAATTTGCAAAGGATAAGAAGGGAGGAGATAAAAAATGGTCAATAATCATAAAGCTCATTTGACTACTCATGCTGTTGAATCTTTCTCATCCAATCCTATTGCATTGCTTAATGACTTTGCATACTATCTACAAGAAAAGCATGGCCAGGATGGAGATCTTAGTCAAGGACATGATGAGCCCACTGGATTTCTCAGTAAATTTGCTAGGTTCCTAGTTGATACAAAATAGTCAAGGTATTTTTACTGCTATCAAGATTGCATTTGAAATTAGTACTTTGCATGATGTATGGGTTGTAGATTATGGTGCCTCAAATCACATGTCAAATAAACTGACTAATATTTGTGATTTTATTCATTTTCCAACTCCTTCTTTTGTCTATGTAGCTGATGGGAAAGGTGTTTCTGTCAAGGTTAAGGGAAAAATCAAACTTGTTTCAGATACTATAGAGTCTGATGTTCTTTATGTTCCCTCTTTTCCTTTCCAATTGCTTTCTGTTCATAAATTGACGTCCACTCTTAATTGTGAAGTTGTATTTACTCCTTACAAGGTTATTTTTCAAGACCATGTCACCAAAGAGACAATTGGCGAAGGTTTTGTTTTATATGGGCTCTACTATTTTTGTCCCCATTCTCGGGTTTCTAAGAGCTTTCAGGTGGTGTCTTCTTCTACCAGTGAACACATTTTATGGCATCGTCGTCTCACACATCCATCAAAATCTATTCTTTCAAAAATTAATTTTGGGTCTGCCTAAAGAAATTCGTGAGTGTAAGATTTGTCATTACTCAAAATCTGCTAGGCTTTCGTTTAATTCATCCTTGTCTAAAACTTCTCAAGCATTTGAATTTGTTCATTCATATATATGGGGGCCTTTTTCTATGTCAATTGATGGCTTTAAATATTTTGTAACTTTTATTGATGATTTTTGAGGGTTACTTAGGTATATTTGTTGAAATCAAAAAGTGAAGTTTCTAGTTGTTTTAAGGATTTTCACAAGTTGGTTGCCACTCAATTCTCAGCCTATATTAAAAATCTTCGATATGATAATGGTACAGAATATATGTCTCATGACATGACAAATTACTTAATTTTTAATGGGATATTGCACCAAACAACTGTGTTAATACGCCTTAACAAAATAGAGTTGCTAAGCGTAAAAATCATGATTTAGTTGAGAAAACTCGAGCCATTATATTGCAAAAGAGTGTTCTAAGGTCTTTTTGATCTTGTGGAATACTTACTGCCACTTATCTTATCAATCGCTTACTCAGTGGAGTACTAGATTTTCAATGTCTTCCTGAAGTATTGTAGGATAAAAAGCTAGATATACCTCATTTAATGATATTTGGTTGCACTTGTTTTGTGCATTCGCCAATGACTCAGTGTGATAAGCTTGATCCATGAGCAATGAAGTGTGTATTTCTGGGTTATTCACAAACAAAGAAAGAATATAAATGTTATGATGCCGTGAAAAAGAAACTCTACATTACCCGAGATGTTCGATTTGTTGAAACCAGTCCATACTTAGGCAGGGGAAGTCATTGAATGATTTATTCCCTTTACCAAATATTGAATGTTCAGATGATTGGTTTTTAGAAGTTGATCCACCACCTTCTTTTTCAAATATAAATCTTCCATCTGTTGAGTCGTATACAATTGATGACACAATCGATGATACAGCTCAGGGAACTTCCATCAACTCAAATGAACTCGTTGCTTCCGATGTTCATGGAGACTCAATAGTTCCTCGTCAAAATCCTCCATGGGTTCTTCATCCTCCCAAAAAGTTGCAAGATTATGTTGTTTCTACAGCCAGTTACCCTCTCACTAAATGTTTGACATATCAAAGATTATCTTCTATGCATAAAGCATTTCTCACAGCCATCTCAAATGTCCATGAGCCCAAAAACTTTCAAGAAGCAAACTCTCAAGTTGTATGGAAGAATTCTATAGAGGAGGAACTAAGGGCACTTATAGATAATAACACTTGGAGTGTTGTACCACTTCCTAAGGGTAAACATGTTGTTGATAGTCGTTGGGTATTTAAAATCAAGTTCAAGTCTAATGAAATAGTTGATCGCTATAAAGCGCAACTTGTAGCGCAAGGATTTACTCAAAAATTCTCTATCAACTATAAGGAAACTTTTGCTCCAATTACCGAGATGACTACCATTAGAGTTCTTTTATCTATTGCTATTAATCACGGATGGTCATTATGTCAAATGGACGTGAAAAATGCTTTTTTGCATGACAATCTTGAAGAAGAAGTGTTTATGAAACTTCCAGTAGGCCATCCTCAAAGTGATAATCCCAACTTGGTTTGTAAACTTCATAAATCTATTTATGGTTTGAAGCAAAGTCCTCGTGCTTAGCATGTGAAACTGAGTTCTGCCCTTAAAACTCTTGATTTTTAAGAAGTTTAGTTGATTCTTCATTATATGTTTGACTTAGAGAGGTTGACAAACTAATGGTGCTTATTTATGTTCATGAACTCATCATAACAGGAAATAATGTTGATTCTATTGGTTGTTTGAAGAAGAATCTCCATCGCCAATTTTCTATTAAGGATCTTGGTTTCTTAAAATAATTTCTTGGGATCAAAATGGTAACTTCCAATAAAGGGATCTTTCTTAATCAATGTAAATATATAATAGACTTACTTAATGATGCTGATATATTGGACAGTAAGTCGATGGCCACTCCTCTTGATAGTAAACTGAAACATGATTCTATGGGAGAGCTCTTGATTTGCAAAGTTAATATCAGAAACTTATAAGGAAGCTTATCTATTTAACTTTAACGCGACCTGATATCACCTTTGCTATGAGTCTTGTCAGTCAACATATGTTTGCCCCAACTTGTTCTTATTTGTGTATGGTAAAACATATTTTGCAACACTTAAAGGGAACTATAGACTGTGGATTTGTCATGACCAAAAATAGGCACACTACTATAATAGGATATATCGATTCTGATTGGGCTAGAAATACTCTGGATCGTCAATCTACTACAAGTTATTGCATTTTTGTTAGTGGTAATTTAGTGTCATGGAAAAGCGAAAAGTAAAAAGCAACATGTTATAGCTCGGTCGAGTACCGAAGCTGAGTATCGTGTTACGGCTACTACTGCTTACGAGTTGGTATGGCTTAAAAGGCTTCTTGTTCATTTAGGTTATCCTTGTACTACACCTGTGACTTTTTTCTGTAATAATCAAGCTGCCATGTATATTGCCTCCAATCTCGTGTTCCATGAAGGAACAAAGCACGTTGAAGTTGATTGTCATTATATTCATTAACAAACTCAGTCTAAACTTATTCAAACTTATTATGTGCGGACAAGGGACCAACTTGCTAATTTGTTTACTAAAGTTTTGCCCTCTATCTAGTTTCATCAACTATGATGCAAGCTTGGATCTATCAATCCATTAGATCCCGCTTGAGGGGGAGTATTGAAGATATTATAATATTTTGTATTTATTAGCTGATATTTATTTCCTAGTTTACTTGTGCTATATTTGGTTAATTGTTGTGCATACGTTAAGTCTAGAATTCTTCTATGTACTTTGACTAAATTTAGGTGATTGTCATTATTTCACAACTTGTATTAGTTTGCTATATATACATTTATTCTTCTCATAATCAATATGAAAAAAGATACTAAGAGTTATTTTTCTCAAAAGTTCTTTCCTTCAAATTTATTTATTGTGAGTGTCCCACATTGAAGAAAGAGGGGGAAAGAAGATTAACAGATAAGCGTAGTAGGTTACTCTACCTATTGCTAATTGGTTTTAGGATAAAACCTCACTTGGACTTTTATATGGTCTAACTTTTCTCCTAGTGCAGATATGTAGGCCTGTTGTAAATTTAACACGGTATCAAAGCTAATGAAGATTTTGGCCTACTGTTTTCTCCATAATGGGGGCCATCACTTAAGCAACTGGAGAAGGATTCGAAGTCTGCATGGAGTAAGTAGCCCAACAGTAGTTCACCCAGTAGGGGGCCTATTTGACCTCAATTAGAACTCCAACCTAATGAGAATTGTTTATGTACCTCTCCAGATTTTCCAAGTAAAAAGAGACTCACATGTGAGGGAGAATGTTGAAAATATCCACATATGAGTGTCCACATTGAAAACAGAGGGGAAAGAAGACTAACATATAAGTCTAATGGGCTACTATACTTATTGTCAATTGCTTTTAGGATGGAACCTCACTTGAGTTTTTGTGTGGTCTAACTTTTCTCCTTGTGTGGGCTTATAAGCCAATTGAAAATTTAACATTGTCCAAGCTTCATAAGGTGTTCAGTCTAGCACTGCTCTTTTTAGAGATAAATCTAATATATGAGTTGTTGTAGCTTTCGCTTTTCCCAAAAATTGAGTTGGCATCTTTTTTTTTCCTTGCAACATATATTTATTATCATTTCAACAATTATATGATTCTTTCTCTCTATTATACCATTTTTCTCAGGAGTATAGCGTGGAATTAACTCCTTGTGAATTTCATTCTCTTCACAAAAGGTATTGAAATATTTAGAGACAAATTCACCACCCATGTCTATTTGTAGTACATTGATACATTTTCTAATTTGTTTATCCACTAAATCCTTAAATTTATTAAATACACCAAAAGTTTTAGAATTGAGTTGGATCATTTAGGTATGATCTTCTGTAAACTATAAGAAATAGTGACTTCCTTTAAATGGCTGAAGGGGTGCTTGATTAGTTGGTATGGGAAAAAATGAATATGTAAGGAATGAAAAAAGGTGGTTGGTAATATATTATGATTGGATGAACAATGTTTTTTGTATCTCCTTTTTAGGCAATACTTCATACCTCCGAATATAGTGAGAAATGGAAGTCATATCCATTTCCATCCCTCGTTATATTCATTATTATTTTTATTACCATTCTCCCAAGTGAACTAAGCATACCCTTAGTTTCACTAAGCCATATAAATCAGCATGCACAAATTCTAGATTACTTCACTTTATGATTTTCCAATTAGAAATAGTTCTTTTTTATTTTGTTTACTTACACACACGTTTCACAAAATCTAATAACTCAATCAATGTTAAACAAATCATAAACCATTTCCTTTTAGTGTAGCAATTTTAATCCCTTCATAGTCAGATTCTCATATCTTCAATGCCATAATTTAGATTCATATTTTCCTTTAACAATTAAGGCATGGTTCTCTGCAAGAAATTTATAAAGGAAATAACTTATTTTGTGTCATATTTACCACAACCACAATTTGGTTTGTCGTTTACCCTTTGATTGCATATGAAGAATTTTCAAACAACACTAAATATCCATTAGCTACAACTAACCCACGCTCAGCAAATTTTATGTTAAGCTAACGTTTTCACTACTGCTAAATGCTGAAATGCCTCCTCCTTTAACTTGTTTGTCATCTCCTAGCATCACTTAGATTTTTTATAATTCATCTAGTTCTTTGAACAACAAGTGTAGATATGTTATGTGGTTAGAACAATCGCTATTCAAAATCCAAATATCATCTTAATTTTCTATATTTCCTAATATGGCCATAAAAATTTTGAACTCCTCTTTTTCTTCCCATGCTTCTTCTACATAATTTGCCCGATTTGCCATCTTCCAATTTTGTTAGAATATGTAACTCCTTACACATTCAAAAGGAAAAAATGGTAATAACATTTCTGCTGGAAACTTATCTTAACTCTACTATCATTTATTTAAAATGAAGATTGCGTATTAAGTAGGCAGAGGGACATGCTACTTAGCAAATTATTTTAGGAAAATAAGTCACTTAATACTAACAGATCAAGAAAATGTACATAGCTATAACAGATTGAGATAAAACAGGAAACAAAAATGTGAAAATGTAGAGGAGAAATAGGAATTAAAACAGTTACGATTTTGACTCAACCCTCAAAAGATTCTTTATAATTAACAACTACTCAAATTTTTACTTGACCTTTCTTGGCAAGATCGTAATTTTGTTTGCAATTTTTTTATAAAAATTAGTTTTAATTAAAATTTGTTTAAGTAAGTTGTCTTATCTTTTAGTTCATTTCTTTTATTTGGGAATAATTACGTGGCCATTATTTAGTATTCATCATTTTTAATTTTTATTTTATAAAAATAGTACTTTTAAGCTTGATAACATTGATGACCACGACACCTAACAATCATCCTTCACAAAAAATAATTCTTTTCCTTCCTATTTTATTTTATTTTCCTTTCTTGATTTTGTTTTTATTAAATTTGCTTTTTATTTCTAAAATTCCAATCAAATCAATTTGTGCAATTATTCTTTCTATTCTTTAAATGTTGGTATTTTCTAGAGAAAATTTATATTCCTTTATTCTGATCTTAGTTTTCATAAGATAGGTGACCAAATTTATTATTGGATCCATTATTTTTGTATTCACATCAATAACTATATAGTTTTTATTTTAAATTCAACATTTACTTCTTTACTTCTATTTTTAACATTTTCATAGTTAAGTTATCAAATTTATTATTGATTTAGGGCAAATGTTATTTATTCTTTGTTTTAAAATTCATATTTATTTTTATTATAATTTTATTTTTTAACTATCTACTCTTTATTCTAAAATCATTATTTATTTCTTTATTTTAGTTTTAGGCTTCATCGAGAAGGTTACTATTGTTATTATTGAATTTGAAGGTCTTCTTTTCCAAGGATTTATACGACAAACAAAGATGGCACTTTTAGTTTTCAATATAAAATGATTTATACACTTACCACATAATATGTCTTTGGCTTTTTAAAATGTCTACAAAAGACAAATTTCATCTACATACCTACAAGTAGTTTATGGGAGCAAAATAACACAAACTATAGGTAACCAGATAACTTAGTTCGAACAATTAGGATATAACTTTAGTATATAGAAGTATAAAAAAAAGTGCAACCCCCGAAAATAGAAGAGAATATAGTAACTCTACCTTTTGTAATCTATTTTGTTGCAATTTATTGAGTAAAAATGGTGATCAACGTTGCAATTTATAAAGAATATCCATAATAAGAAAAGGAAAGAGAGAAAAGAGTAGCTCAAGAAAGAAAAGATATATTGTAGTTACACCCTTCATCAACGACTATTATAGCCATTAGCTTCCTTATCTCTCCTAATTACACATGTCTCTATACAACAAAGTCATTTTACTCACTTCATATTTATAAGAATCGGATGATGACGTATTGTTCTATATCTTTAGTAAATTTGATGTTGTCCTCTTTATCTTCTTTATTACTTCTACTTCCTGCCACCTCCTTCTATCTTCTTATTGAGCTGTATCAATACCCCCCTCCTTAAGAATCTTGTTCATAAGGTTAACATTAGCATAATGTTGCTGTAAGACATACAAAAACTCTTAAGTAACATCAAACTCATCCTCAGACCACTGCACCAAAACATACACAGTTGGTTATTATGTCTTTTAACTATATGACGATCAATAACAATAATAGGACATTTAGTGATAAACTGAATGGAATCTAAAATTTGAGATTGAATCATAATTTTCTCATAAACTTGTTTCTTAATAAGCTGTGAAACATCAAAAAACATTATGAATTTTCGCTTCAATTGGTAGCTATAAGTGATATGCAATAACTCCCACATCTTGTATAGTGTGAAATGCCCAAAATATAAAGCAAAAAGTTTTTTGTTAGACTGGTAATGCACATTAGTATGATAGTAAGGCTATAGTTTCATATAAACCTAATCACCTATAACAAAAACATAATTTCTTCTTCCTTTATTAACCAATTGCTTCATTTTGTTTTGTGCCTATTGACTACGAAATTTAATCAATCAGATTGCAACATATCATTCACATAACATTTGATCTACCATTAAGTCCTTTAAATTACCTGTGAAATATAGAATATGAACCAGAGATGGAAATTCATATAACACCTCAAAAGGAAAACGATAAATAGTAGTGTGTAATGTGGTATTATACCACCATTCCATGAGAGCAAATCATCTACTCTAAATTGAGGGTAATCACCAACCATGCAATGTAAATAAGTTTCTAAGGTTCAATTAAGCACTTCAATTTAGCAATCAATATGAGAATGATAGGTCGAATACAAAGCTAAAGTAAAAACCTACAATCTAAACAGTTCTTGCCAAAAGTTGCTAACAAGATATTATC
Organism: Erythroxylum roigii; assembly: GCA_027576455.1. Classification (NCBI taxonomy): domain Eukaryota; kingdom Viridiplantae; phylum Streptophyta; class Magnoliopsida; order Malpighiales; family Erythroxylaceae; genus Erythroxylum; species Erythroxylum roigii. The sequence continues at coordinate 21,887,551 of JANZXV010000210.1, read as the reverse complement.
TTTATCACTCACAATAGTTATAGGCATACCATGTAATTTATACACAAAATTAAGATACATAAAATCGAATTTAGCAGCTAAATATGGGTGGGATAATGGTATAAAGTGAGCATATTTACTGAAACGGTCAATCATTGTAAATATGAAACTATATCCATCATATTTAAGCAAACCTTCAATTAAGTCTAGGCTAACTTTTGCTTATGCATACTTTGGAATTGGTAGTGGCTGCAATTTTGTAGGTGTGGCTATCACTTCATACTTGTTTTTCTAACAAATCTCATATGTTCTAATGTATTTCCGTAAATGTGACTGCATCCTCTTCTAATTGAAATACAATGTAAATGGCCAAGAATCTTAAATAGTCGCCTATAGATGTGTTATAAAATAAAGATATAATCTTTCTTTGTAATGAAAGATCATCCCTTACCACCAAGCGATACCTATAACATAACAAATTCTTTTTCCAAGTGTAACAAAAGTCTTGCTTGTCACCTTGCTTCAACTTTTAAATTACTTTAGATAGTTTTGCATCAATACTCTAATCATCCTTTACCTTTGCCATAAGATTCATTTGCATATGAGAAATCATCATAGCATATAGTTCACCACTATTTACCTGAGACTCTCTATTAGCCATTATATTTTCACTCCCCTTCTAATATTTTATTTCAAAAGAAAAACCAAACAATTTTGGTAACCAATTATGTTCAAAAGGTGTAGCAATCTTCTATTCTAACAAATATTTCAAACTTTTATGGTATGTTCACACCACAAGCTTCCTTCCTGTCAAATAATGTGACCAATGTCTAATTCATATCACTAAAGCCAATAATTCTTTCTAAAAAATAGATAAATGGTGATACTTATCTGAAAGAGCCTTACTTACATCTGCTAGGGGATGCCCATCGTACGTCAAAACCTCAAACCAATTCCAGATGCATATGTTTTAACTACAAATATTTTACTGAAGTTTGGTAATGATAATACAAAAGATATAATGAATGCTTCTTTAAGTGTTATAAAAGTAGATTGAGCTGCCTCTTACCACTTGAAGGCATCTTTGTTCAACAGGGTTGTTAATGGTCTACTTACTTGAGCATATTGATAAGCCTTCAAAAATAACATGTCAATCCCAGAAATCCCCTAAGTTAATTCAATGTCTTCAGTATAAGCCATTTTTTAACCATTTCAACCTTCCCTGTATCAATTGAAACTCCCTCAACTAATATAAAAATGCCTATAAAGACTCCACTCTTTTAGCCCTAAAGCAATACTTTGATTTCTTAACAAATAATTTAGGTTTCCTTAATAAGTGTAACACTTATTGAAGATGTTCCAAATGAATTTACAAAGAGAAACTATATACCAATATGTCATCAAAAAATACTAAAACAAACTTACTCAAAGAATGGTTTAAAAGTTGAACTTATCAAGCTTTGAAATGTTATTAAAGCATTAGTTAAGCCAAAAGGCATAATATCCTTTATGAAATATAAAATCAACCTTTTGAATATTTCTATCAAACATCCTGATTTGATGATACCTAGCTCTAAGATCCAGTTTTGAAAAAAAATCTTAGCTCCTCCTAGTTTATCCATTAACTCTTCAATTACTTAAGTAGGGAATTTGTCCTTTACAGTACATTTGTTTAAAGCTCTATAATCTATACACATTCTCCATAATTGATCCTTTTCTATACTAAAACAATAGGAGATGAAAACAGGCTGACAATTCTCTAATTACTCCTTATTTCAAAATATCCCTTGCTAACTCCTCAATAGTCCTCTTTTGTAACCCTACATATCTATAGGGTTTGACATTTATCATTTATGTTCCCTTCTTTAACACTATTCTATGATCACATTTTCACTTAGGGGGTAAACCATTTGATTCCACAAAACATCTTTATATTATACTAACAAATTATATATTAATTATTGTTGATACTTTATACCCTGGTAATTTATCCTTGTTACTTCCATCAACTGCATTCCACAAGGAATGGATGTATTCCATCTCAATTGACTTCCTTGATACATCAAGATAACATTAGTGTTCTTCCTAAACACCCACTTAATATCCATTTAGCTTTTTTCTTCAAAATCTACTGTCAACTACACTATTCTTCCCTTCCAATTATACATCGTTGTCCTTCCTTGAAATTAAATATCACATCATTCCATGTAGCTAGAAATTAAACTCCTAACACTATATAATTTGCCCCTATTTTAATGACTAAAGCATCAAATTGGCACCAATGACCATTCATCATTTACTTCATATTTTTATACCTTTGATTATATCAAATGTTTAACCCCCCTCCTACCGTAATCATCACTGGATCAATGTTTTCTAGCACTCCTTTGTTAACTAAAGCCTCGTTAATGAAGTTATATATACTAAAAACTCTTTTCACTTTCATTTGTACATATGAAGTCGTGATTGT
>JANZXV010000210.1:21843999-21854564 GCA_027576455.1 Erythroxylum roigii | reverse complement strand
GACCATCTATAGCCACCAAGTATTGATTGGTTGGTAAAAAATATACGTAACTTATATATTGCAACCAAATAATTTTTGGTTGCAAAATATATATAATTAACAACCATTTTACTATGGTTACTGGAACCAAATTTTCTTATAGTGAGTATCTTTAAACTTTTGACGGGAGAATTTGGCATGTGGTTGAAGATACCATCTAAAGGCATTGTGTTTTCAGGATTTTCAATTACAGCCAGAGAAGGCTGGGACCAGTAGACGCAAAAAGTCTAGTTTCCAATACTATAATGCATGGTCGCCTAACGTTTTTCTGTGAAACTTGTAAAGAACAAGATAGATGATTAGAAAAACCTACTCAAGTCAATCCAGAAAGAGGCATAATTTACAAAAGATATCACCCCTATATCATTACTTCCATTTCATGGGCCTAACTTTTGACAAAGTTAGTGTCTTTATGCTCTAAAGAACATAATTTCAATTGCATGTTGACATGTTCACCATGCACTACGGACAAGAGATGTAAGAAACAGAGAGTTAAAGCCAATTCGCATCTGTCTTCTTCTTGCCAGCGAAGCATGCAGAACCTTACAGCCTAGTGATTTGAGAAAAAGCGGAACTTTGACTCCTCCATTAAGATCATTGTTTGTCATCCTTGCTTGGCAATTTCGTTTGGCACAGTCCAACAACCTTATTCTTGACACCAGAGGGTAAATTAGGTCAATCTAGCAGACTACAGTCATATGGATGTGCCCTACAATAACTGGCGAGTCAAGACAATTTTAAATTGTAGAATGCAATGTGACCCCGAGAACCATTAGAATTACATTTATATATTAGTTATAATTATATTTATAATTGCTTCAACACCTCATAATTTGGACTTAATCCGTATTTCTTAAATTGTACCCCAAAAGAAAAGATGTCCTTATTCATATGATATGAACAAAAATTGTACTGCTTATTTTAAGAACTAAAACAAGTAAAGGGCATTGTTTTCAGCTGTCTTAAATAGTGATGTGAAGGCCAAGGACGACTAATTGTGTGCTTAAGAAGCAAAATTGCAGCCCGCACGGGTAGCTCGGTTTGCAATCTAGCAGGGTAATTTGGGATAAGGACCAAGGTTCGATTTCCGGTAACGGGAGCGTATGAGCCTCTCTGTTAGGTGATTGACTGAGATCAAACCGTGATTTAATCCCTCACAATCTAGTTGGGCCCGAATATAGGGATAGCTGAGGTTACTGATTCCACCTTTTAGGACAGGAATTGCAGAAGAGCAAATTTAAAGGATCATTAACATTTGATTTCCTCGACCCCACTTCCTCGCATCTTACATAAAAATTACTAATTAGCAGCAGAGCAAACTGATCCTGTGCAAGGCCTTTGGAGCAAGCCATTAACCTCGATGGATGGACCTACTAATGCTAACGCTTTCCAACTTGGGTTGAGCTTCTGTGGGCTACAGACTACAGTCAATTCACTAAATAACAAAAGTAAAATGTACTAAGCTAAATGAGCTTCTTTTCTTTCGAGGCAGACAATGGGGTTTTGAGCATTGGTTGGAATCCGAAGGGTGTGTTTTGTTGTCTTCTGTAGTGCCTTGCTTGCAAGAGCTACTCGGTGACTGTTTGATTATACTGTGCATTACAACGTATTTCAAATTGGGAAGTCAAAAGAGGAGACCTTAATACAATTCTTAGCTTGAAGTTAGCCTCAAAATTGTGTCTTTAGCGATACTAGTCATTTTTCTCTATTTGACCACTAAGAGAGTGACAATTTTGATTGGCAACTGGCAACTGGCAACTGGTGGGTAGATGTGGGAGAAGAAAATTGCAGACCAAATTTGCTACTTAAGAAAGCGAGTTATGTATCTTTATATGATATTTGGTTTGTAAGAATAGTTTAAGTTTAATGTGAGACATACTCTTTAAGATTTGTTAAAGAAAACAAGTTGTGAACTTGTCATTTGTAATGGTCAAGTATCTCATTCATCATAATCGATGTGGTTACCTATTTGGATTTTGTGCCACAAAAATACATTAGCAAATATTATTATTAAATCTATAATTTAACATTTAGGGACAGCAGTCCCACCACACCCAACAGCTTCAACAAGGACATGACAAGACCACAAAAATCAAACAGGTGACTGGACCTTGATACTTAGAATTATAAGGGTTACACTTACAGAACTGCTCAGAAGCTGGCAGTCCCATTTTCAGATCATTTCCGGTCCAAGACAAATGAAACTCTCCTGGCTTTCACTACCAAAATTAAAACGAGAAAGTAACATGTGTAACTTATTTCGTGCTCATACGAAATGGTTACTGAATCGGAGTTTTTGCAAACCAAGCTAATTGAAAGTGGCTGAGCTGGTCCTATTTCTCCACATCACATCAATCAATTAATTGCATTTGCACCATAACAGTTGATTAACCTATACAACATACGTTTAATGATCAATAGAAAAAACAAAAGGAAAAAAAAAAGGGAACAGATTTGCTGTTAGCCTAAATAAATCTAAATCATATAGTACAATAATTAAAGTGGTTAAGATCTTAAAGGGAACACAGCAATTCAGATACAGCAGATCTGCTCCCAACAAAAAGGGACACAGTGAATAGGCTAGCTCTTGCATTTAGGAATTACCAAAGTCAATGTCCTTTTTCTCACTGTTTGTTAATAATAGCGGAAGATTGTGGAGAGAGAAAAGAGGGAGAGAGTCAATTGAGAGAGAGCATTGTATTTGTGGGGGTTATCAATACTGGTAGTATGTTTTGTTCTTGGATTTACAACGCTTGAAAAAATTAATGAGCTTTTTGACGTGGAGAGGGATTGGATTGGCTTTGTTTTTTTCTGTGTTGTTCCATTGGAGTGGGAGATACTCGTGAAGAAGAAGAATCCTTTTGAGCTCTCTTGCTGATGGAGACTTGACTTACCTTGTTATAAAGAGTTTCTCTGAGTCTTGTGTGTTATTTGTACAGAAACATTTTTCAATTCCTTGATTTTGAGTGGGAATTTCTTTGCAAGTTTGGGGATCTGGGTTTTGGGGTTCTTGCCTTTGACTATCTCTCTTTTTCTTCGTTCTGCTAAATTTGTTTTCATTGTTGAATTTTACTCTGGAGTGCCGGCTTTGACTTTCTTTATTTGAGTCATTTCAATTCTCGGTTTCTTTATGCGGCTCTTCACCTGAAATTCTTAAAGCTAACTCCTTTTCATTTTTCCTACTCATTAATGCTTGGATTCGCACTGAAATCCGAATTGGGAGTTCTTTTGTTCTGGATTTGAAGTTAAGAAAAGCTGCAACATCTAGGGTTTTGAAACTGACCATCTTATATAAATTTTCTCTGATGGCTTAATCCCAATTGAACCCAACTATTTTTCTTGAATCTTCACTGAGTTTTAGCTTCCTGGAGTTTTCTATCTGATTGAAAGTCAAAAGCTTTAATGCATCTTTCACTGTGGAAGCCTATTTCCCACTGTGCTGCTCTGCTCTTGGACAAGAAGAGGAGAAGAAAAGATGGGTCTGACCTCAATGTTGATTTCAAGAGAAACGCTTCTATTCTTCGTAAACTGCAAGAACTAAAGCTCAGGGAGGCTCTTGAAGAAGCGTCTGAAGATGGGTCTTTGTTCAAATCCCAAGACATGGACACTGAGTCAGCTGCAAACCAAGATGAGAGCCTTGGGAGATCAAGATCTCTGGCAAGACTCCATGCTCAACGTGAGTTCTTGCGTGCCACTGCGCTGGCAGCGGAGCGTGTTTTTGAGACTGAAGCTGACATTCCGGAACTCCAGGAGGCACTTTCCAAGTTCCTGACTATGTACCCGAAGTACAAGTCTTCGGAGAAGGTTGATCAATTGAGGTTAGATGAATATGCACATTTGTCTCCGAAGGTATGCCTTGATTACTGTGGATTTGGGCTTTTTTCCTATGTTCAGACTTTGCATTACTGGGAGTCTTCTACATTTAGCCTATCTGAGATAACAGCAAATTTGAGCAATCAAGCTCTCTATGGTGGTGCTGAGAAAGGTACGGTAGAACATGATATAAAGACCAGAATAATGGAATATTTGAACATTCCGGAGAACGAGTATGGGCTTGTTTTCACTGTGAGTAGGGGGTCTGCTTTTAAACTGCTTGCAGAGTCGTACCCTTTTCACACTAACAAAAAGTTATTGACCATGTTTGATTACGAGAGCCAGTCTGTGAATTGGATGGCTCAAAGTGCTAAAGAGAAGGGTGCAAAAGTTTACAGTGCATGGTTTAAGTGGCCAACTCTTAAACTATGTTCTACTGATTTGAGGAAACAAATTGCTACTAAGAAAAGGAAGAAGAAGGACTCAGCTGTTGGCTTGTTTGTGTTTCCAGTTCAATCAAGAGTTACTGGGGCCAAATATTCATACCAGTGGATGGCCTTGGCTCAGCAAAACAATTGGCATGTCTTGCTTGATGCAGGGTCATTAGGGCCAAAAGACATGGATTCACTTGGTTTATCCTTGTTTCGTCCTGATTTTATTATAACATCTTTTTACAGAGTATTTGGATATGACCCAACTGGTTTTGGGTGTCTTCTTATCAAGAAATCGGTGATTGGAGTCCTTCAAAATCAATCAGGGAGTACAGGCTCTGGAATGGTGAAGATTACCCCAGAGTATCCCATGTATTTGAGTGACTCTGTGGATGGTCTTGATGGGTTGGTTGGCATTGAAGATGATGACAATGCAGGGAATGGTGATAAAACTGTGGAAACTCGCCCTGGATCACGGTTGCCTGCCTTTTCTGGTGCATTTACATCTGCTCAGGTGAGGGATGTCTTTGAGACCGAGATGGATCAGGACAATAGTTCTGACAGAGATAATACAAGCACCATCTTTGAAGAAACTGAGAGTATTTCGGTAGGTGAAGTGATGAAAAGCCCAGTCTTTAGTGAAGATGAATCGTCAGACAACTCATTTTGGATTGATTTAGGCAACAGTCCACCGGGATCAGATACTGCAGGTCATTTGAACAAGCAGAAACTAGGTTCTCCCTTGCCACCTTTTTGGTTTTCTGGCAAGAAGAATCACAAGCATCTCCTTTCAAAACCAACGTCAAAGATGTGTGGCAACCCTTTGTATGATGACAAAGGGGTCAACCTGGGGCCACATGATGACCATCATGTTCTCTCATTTGATGCGGCGGTTCTATCAGTTTCCCAAGAGTTGGATCATGTAAAAGAGTTTTCTGAAGAACAATTTAACAAAAGGGGTTCAGATCAAGCGAATTTTCATGAGATAGAGGAAGAATCTGGAAATGATAATCTACTTCAAACTGCTTCCTTGTCAGACACTGCCATAAACAGATTGCGCCTCAATAATTCAACTTTGTCTTGCCAGAATCATAGACTAGCGAATGGCTCAGCCTCAGTCCCAGAGATGAAAGAAAGTGCCATAAGAAGAGAAACAGAAGGTGAATTCCGGTTGCTGGGCAGAAGGGAAGGGAATAGATATACTGGAGGTAGATGTTTTGGGTTGGAAGAGAATGAGCATCCGAGCAAGGGAAGAAGGGTATCATTTAGCATGGAAGACAACCGCAAAGATCAATTGGGTCATACTTTTGAGCCAGGAGAAATATCTGCAACCGGCCTAGATGATGAAGATTACACCAGTGATGGCGAATATGATGGGCAAGACTGGGATAGGAGGGAAACTGAGATAATTTGCCGCCATTTAGATCATGTGAATGCGTTGGGTCTCAATAAAACAACTCTGAGACTGCGGTTTCTGATCAATTGGCTTGTAACCTCATTACTGCAGTTAAGATTTCCAAGTTTGGATGGTGATGGAAGAGTAAATCTAGTTCACATATATGGCCCAAAAATAAAATACGAAAGGGGCGCAGCTGTTGCTTTCAACATTAGAGATAAAAACCGTGGCCTCATCAATCCAGAAGTTGTTCAGAAGCTGGCAGAAAGAGAGGGCATTTCACTTGGAATTGGTTTCCTTAGTCACATAAGGATTCTTGATAGCCCAAGGCAAAGGCAACAAGGCGCTTTCAACCTGGAAGATACTACTCTATGCCAGCCAATGGAAAATGGTCAGCACAATGGGAAAAGTGGATTCATACGGGTTGAGGTTGTTACTGCATCTCTGGGATTTCTGACAAACTTTGAGGATGTCTACAAGTTGTGGTTTTTTGTTTCGAAGTTTCTCAACCCAGAATTCATTGGAGAGGGTGGACTTCCAATAGTTGAAGAGGAACTAGAGACGTGAATCCTTGGACAACTGTCAGTGATTCTTTTCTTGCTTTCTCCTAGATATGGGAAGTTATTATATAACTGCAAAAATTTGGGAGTCTGTGTAGAAAATCAGAAGCTGGAGAGAAGGTTGGTGTTAAATACGTAGGGTGGGATTCTTTTGCTCTTCCTCGAGACTCTTTGATGGAATGAGTGAATTTGTTAATTCTTATTTTTCTCCAGTTTTACCTTTTTCTCTTTGTAGAGGTGGTTTAGAATTTGTATAATCTCGGGAGGTTGTGTTCTGTCTTAATATTGAAGTAGAATTCTATGAGCAGAACTTCCGCTACTCAACATTCTGCTCTCTCTATAGAAAATGAAATTTCTTGCTTCTGTAAAAATTTGACAAGGTTTCTGTCCTAGTGTTTGATGGTAGTCAATGCTAGTTGACATTGTATTCCCAATGCCATTCGAGCCCATACATGTTTTCTTTTGCTCGGTGATTCGAAATTTGTGGTTGAACATATTGATAAAATCCAGTCTAATGTCATGCACGACACAAATTTTGCTTATGAATAATTTTCAGCGCGCTTCCTCCCTTTTTCTTGGTATTTAGGGCATTTACGCTTGAGCCTTGGTTTTCCAGCAACGCCAACCAGGGCAAGCCATTGAATAACATGTTGCCAGGATGGTTGTTCTTCAGAACCAAGGTCTAGGCAGACCTAATTCCCCAGACATATTTGACCATCATGTTCAACAAGTTGTTTGTGTTTGTTTTAGTCGTAACCTATGTTGCTATAGTCAAGTAGTACATGACTAGTATCTCTTGTCTTCACCCATAAAACGGTAGTCTTTTTCTTGACGTTGAGCGTATCAGTTTTCTATTACCTGCATAGTTCAACCTAACAAGGCTGAACTCGCTTTTCTTTTAGTGAGGAAAAGAATAAAAGTCCAAAGATTGGGATAGGCAAAGCATGTTCATGTACATGGAAAGTGATATGATGTTAGGAGAAATAGGAAAAATCCTTGTACAATGTGAAGCTCATCATCAAAGTTTAGCCAATCTCAATGACATGGGGTCTACTTGGCAATTATCAATTTTTGGGGCCATAGCCATTTAGTTTTGTTTCCCACAAAAATAGTGGAAAAGGCAAAGGCATGCATGCTATACTTCTCTTAGCTTTTTTTTGGTACCTTTGCACAGCCAACTACATTTTGAAACCTCATCATGATTGCCAAAACCTGCTTTTCTATAGTAGAACTATACTCTACTAAAACATCCAAAATCCTCTATACTATCTAAAAGATAGCATATAAATATAGATGAATCGAAGCCATATCCAACAACTGTTTGATAGTTCCTGTGGGAAAGTTTTATAAAAGAAACCAATAGCATATAAATATAGATAAGTCGAAGTTATATCCAACAACTATGAGAGTTCCTGTGGGAAAGTTTTCTAAAAGAAACCTTTTCGTGGTGGCTGGGGACAGCAAACGTCGGCAAACTTCAGCTGACGGAAAAGCAGGAGCCTAGTGGGCTCGTAAACAATTAAAATACATCCTTATACATTGCATGTCCTAATCAGTATCATTACGGTAACTTAATTTATTTTAAACAAAATAAAAAGTAATACTTTTCACATGGTAGTATCTCCAGTTATTTGAAGTCGATATCAAACCCCGAATGTTTTGTGCAAGTGAACAATGAGCTCAGGATTGCATCATCTTGATAAGGAATACAGCTTCTAAAGCAAAATCCATCCAGTGACGGTGGAAGTTTTGGATACCTAGGCCTGGATACAATTATTTGGGGTTGTTTGGATTCGGGCCTTTTCACGGTAGCTTCCACTTATTCTATGATCATGGGACATGTTGACAACTCTCGGCTCGATATTTGGTAGGAAATTTGGCAGTGGAATGGTTCCCACCGCATCCGTTCCTTCTCTGGCTCCTGGCGCACGATCGGTTACTTACTAATCAACAACGTGCTCGCAAACACCTCACTACGGATGACGGTTGTTCCCATTGTCATTTCCTTAAATCTTCGCTGCAGCCTGCATGTGACGCGTGACTGTGACCAAGCCTGTCATGTGTGGCAAGCTTTCCCTCCTTATGCCCTCTCTCCGGACTTTTTCGCTATGTCTACCCAGGATTGGATCATTTCCAATCTCCAGAACCACCGCTGTGTCCTTGGACATGCTTGGGCGATTCTTTTTGGCATAACTTATTGGTTCCTATAGAATTGGCGAAATTCATCCCTCTTTAAGGATCGTTTTACTTGGCCTGTCTCACCCTCTTCTCTTATTTTGTCTTATGCAGCTCAGGTTCGCTAGGCCGCTGTGTGGACCTGCCGAGCCCCCACTATAATCCGCCCTTTGCCAGACAGACCCGTTGGGTGGACCTCTCCTTCAGCTGGGTGGGTAAAATTAAACACAGATGGAGCCTGCAAATCTTTCGTGCTCTCAGCTTCAGTCCGTGGACTGTTATGGGATAGTGAAGGCAGCTGGATTGGCGGATTCACGCACAATCTCGGATGGTGTTCAGCACTGACAGCGGAACTCTAGGGAGTTTTTTCAGGCCTTACCCTTGCTTGGAACCTCGGATTTCGCCAGGTTGAGCTGGAAGTCGAATCTACAATAGTGGTGACTATCCTGTCCTCCTCCGATAGTCGCTCTCGGGTGCTCAACCCTTCATTATGGGCATTCATGAGCTGTTTACTCGCAATTGGACTGCTGCGCATCGCCATATCTACCGAGAGGGCAACCGTTGTGCTGATTGGCTCGCAAATTATGCAGCCCACTTCCCTGTAGGCGTCCATTATTTACCTACTACACCTATCGGGTGCCATCATATCCTTGTTGCGGATATGTCCGGGTTCTGGTTCTCGCGTCTAGGCCTGTAATTTTCCTAGTTTGTTTCCCTTTAAAAAAAATATGTTGGCATAAGTATCGTGAGCACCTTCAGTTTTTATGTTGTGAAACTACAACAAATACTATCTGCCGATGTTTATTTGGTAAATCTATGTTACATTCACACGATTAGATTAAAGATGCAAATAAGAAACGGAGAAAGTTCAAATGTACCTTCAATATATATCAGGGATGTGATTGATTGCTGAAGCAAATAAGAGGCCACCTGCAGTATATCTCCAGCCAGCAATTTTGTTTTCATGTAGCAAGGAACTTAGCACAGAATATGTAGTTATTTGATTGAATTGTAGTTCTTCCAACTTCTTCCCTCATGAACCTAGACCACCTCTGTAAGGCTATATTGAGTGTCATGACTTTGAACCTGACAATAAAATCAGTTTTATTTTGTTCTATTTTCAAGGCAAATGAAGTATTGTGATATGTAGCAGATTTTTCGATATTTTAGTTTCACAATTATGCTGTATAAATTAATGGTTTATTGCTCAATAAGACTATATTTCAACAGTTCTTAAATATTTTTCTTTGTTTTTGATTCTCAATAATTTGGTATCAGAGATTTATCTTGAGGAATTGGTATTCATACTGCAATTATTTCTGGCTTATTCATACTGCAAAAAAAACTAATCATCCATAAAAAAAGGAATTGGTGTTGGATGTAAAATGTAACAGGTGTGGTTAGTTACGACATTTGGAAAAAATATGCAAGTCTCTACAGCAACAAGGAGAAGCCAAGCTTGTTCAGAATTAGCATGAAGGGGAGTGGATGCTTGTGGTATCATACTTCGCCATTAGTAGTACATGTAAGGTTCTGATCACGCATCTCATATATAATATATATCAAATATACACAGTGGAAAATAAAACAGAACCTCAAAAACCAGATCTATTCATGCTTATAGATATAGAAACCAAAAACATGAAATGTAAGATGTTTACATACCATTCCAACGATCTCCTTCGTTCTTTAATCTTCTCCGCATTAAGTTGTCGTAAATCACAATGATTAATGTAGATCGTCTCTAGTGAAAGTCCACATGAAGATAGAATGATGAAACCTCACTATGAGATGGCTAGAATTCTTTCTTTGTGCTAGCAAAGATAAGAACTCTTGTGAGAGTTAGGGAGAAAAACAGTGTGTGTGTGAGAAAGAACCTTTCTTTCCCTTATATTTTACATGAGATGCACGAAAATCATCTATTTTCTACACCATTTGACCTTCTATAGCCCCCATCACTAATGGAGAGTTATGGGAAGTTAATGGTCATGAATAGTATGCGTTAATGGAAGTTATAGGAAGTTACTGACCATAAATAACATGCATTAATGGAAGTTATAGGAAGTTAATAACCATGAATAGCATGCATTAATGGAAGTTTGGGAAGTTAATGGCCAAATTGGCAGCCAACAACACTTGTTTCTAATCCAT
>JANZXV010000210.1:21813824-21826781 GCA_027576455.1 Erythroxylum roigii | reverse complement strand
TAATCTAAAAGTATTCTTGATCATAGGATCATCAAATAAGGACTTTAATGATCCGGTTAGATCAATATGTTTGTAATAGTATCTATTGGATGGATATTAGTAGATCTTATTTATTAAGTTGTATATATAGATGATGCATATGGAGATATGATCATTGAACTGATCAAACTGAGAATTTCCAATGGTTGATATTACCTATGAACTGTTAAGTGGGATATTCTCGTAAGGATTTAAATGTATATATTTCCTTTGAGCTGATATCATCACAGTAATCAATAGGTCACTTATTATGTTTTGATGTTAGACACCTAGTGTGTAAAAAAGCCAGTTGAATGATCATTGGATATAATTAATTGCCTATCTAATTAGTGGTGAGTCAAGATGGGATCCATCGACTCTATATAATGAGTTTGAGCTCTATGTTGTCATCGATCTTAATGGTTATTTCAATACCTTATCCAGGGAAATTGAATGAGTGAGAAAAAGGAATTTTTTAAGTAATTCACCAATCATTAATGATCGACATGTAACATAGTTGATTATCTAATAAGATTTGACAATTAAACCATACCTTAGGATAATCCTGAGTTATAATGCTGGAAGGTAATAATACATTATCCTTAACCAGGTTCCGTTTTTGTAAGGTTATTACTTCACACTATCCGGTCGTTGAGAAGTGTTGTTAGAAGCCAACCTTGATTATTAATTAATTGGATTAATTACTACCAGCTTAGTGATAAACATATGTGGCGTAATATGTTCTATTTACGATTATTTAATTTATTATGAGATAATTTATTAAATAATCTATATGGCATATTATTATATTTTTGCTAGCACAGAAAATATAATTAATATTTGAAATTCTCTTGTACAAAAATAAATGAATAAAATAAAATAGTTTTATTTTATTTCATCTTAGAAATAATAATAAAATAAAATAGTTTTATTTTATTTATTATTAAAAAAAACAAAATGGAAAAGAAAACAAAAGATGTTTGCGTGGGTCCTTTTTGTTTTGTAAGTTTTGCTTTTACAAAGCATGCGTTGGTTGGTTTTAAAAGATAAGGTGTTTTTCAAGTTTGAAAAACAATGATAAACGTTACTAACTGAAAATGTACTGCGTGAAGATATATGAGAGAGAAGGTTTGTCTTATGTATGTGTGTGCATAAAAAGGCGTACAAAAGAGTCAAAAGTATATATATCACAGAGATTGTTTTTCATCTTTGGCTGACATTACTGCAAACAGACAATAGAGTGTGTTTGAGAAACAGTAAATAGATAACACGCATGAAAAATCATAGAGGTTGGCTCTCTTCGTTTTTTGTGCGGTGAGATACAGATATATATATGCTTTTTGGGTTTTTCCTTTAAAAAAAGAAGAACTAGGATAAGAATACAATGCACAGAAGAGTCTGGGTTTTTTTTTTAGAAAACAGTGAAGAGAGAAACTTTTGATTTTGTTTTCGGTATTGTTTACGAGAATAAAATCAAGACAAGAGAAAATAGACTATTGAAGAAAGGTTCTTCAAATTTATCTATAGCCATATCAAGTATTGAAAGCGGGATATATTTCTCGGTGTGGAGCACATAGAGACTTCGTAATTTCGAAGTTCATATCGGTTCATTCTCGCGAATTTCAGGTATTTATTTCTGACTGTTAAGTTTTAAGTATGATATTTAAATGCAATAGATCTATAAGTGATTGCAATTTTAATTTCCGCTGCGTGTTGCGATCCAATAACCTACTCCTCATGCAATCTGTTTAGGATCAGATACAATTACAAAAAAAAAGAGAGAAATCGCAATAATAATTCAATACGCAACATCTCTTACGATTATTCTTTACTTAATTAATTGGAATGTTTGTCAGACTTAATTTTAATAAAGAAATTTTTTTGTTAAACCAGAAGATTTTATACAAATATAAAAGTTATGTACATCATTGGAGACTACTCAAGAAGGCACTAACTGATAACTCTTTTGTTAGCTACGCACTGTCCCTATCAGTAGAGACTAGTTGAAACAAAAGTCCTTGCCACAACAGGGACCAATGAAAGATACCTTTGGAAGCTACATCACTTCCTTTCATATCACCTTCAAATCCAAAACAATATAAGCTCTCCAACTCTCCAACCAAATTTGCACAGAATTACCATAATTTACCAGACACATTTTAATCACAAACAAAAACAAAAGTCTCCAATCCCATTATCTACTGCAACACAAGCATAAAAAAGCTAAGTTTATGGTAACTGAATTGAAGACTTTGTCTTATCCAGGGAATAGCTTCACTTCAACTTCCAGTGCCAAGATTGGATTGCTACCTTTCCTTCTGCTTGTCTTGAGGAATCAAGAAGAATTGACTGATGATGTCTCTTATGCAAACCTGGAATCCCTCCATAGGTGATGGTTTTCCAACTGTTGAAGTTGGTGTACTTGTTCTTTGCATTCATCTTATCTGTTCCGAATAAGACCAATTCCTTCCAATTCCATATTGTCTGATTGTAACCTAGATGTTTTCTGATCCTGTCCTCTTTGTTGCTGTGTAGGCTGAAGGATAGTTGGACCTCCAACTAACCTCCTGTTTGCTCTTCGAATGTAGACACACATGCTGTTGATCCAATTGATATTCTTGAGCTATCAAACCTGCAAAAAAATGTTAGTGAAATAGACACTTATTTAATTACCTCATCTCGGTATTTGAGCTTAGATGTTCCATAACTTGGGAGATTACTCTGAAGTACACACTCTCAACATCCTTCACTTCATCTTTGAAGGTTTTAGCATTCCTTTCAGTCCAAATATGGTAAAAAGTAGTAGATTGAAGGATTGGGAAAATATTAATGTCTGAAGTTCTTGTATTGGAAGCAATATTAAACCAAGTGAGAATAGATGGAAGGATTGGCCGAATAGGGTAGTGTAAATGAAAGTGTGAGAGGCATCGGTCTCAAACTGATTTAGAGAATGTACATTCAGAAAACAAGTGGTCAATGGTTTCATTAGCCGAAATACACAAGGAACAGTGGTTAAGAGTTTTGAGGTAGGAAAGTTTGTCTCGGATTTGTAACTTTTGATGGAAAGCAAACCAAAGGATAAAAGAACACCTATGTCTACTACTTTAGACCACACTATCTTGTGCTAAGGAACTTCCTGTAAAGGACGTTTCAAGAATTGATAGGCTGAATCATTAGTATACTGTCTTGTGGGACTAGCTAGTCATTCCAGATAATCAGGTTGGAAACTATTTGGGTGGTACCGAGGTAATTCAAGGTTTCTAATGAACTCTATGGATACCTCATGCTATCTCCACTCATCATGATTGATAACTTCAGAGACTCTTGTTGTCATTGGAAGCTCCGAGCTATTGATCTCTCTCGGTGTAGAGAAGTTCTTCAGGATTCCTCTCAGGTGCCAGGGATCCTGCTATAAAAAAGTAAATATGCCATTGTCAATTCTAAATCTGAATTGGTTCCTCATTTTGTCCCTCACAAATAAAATTTTTCTCCAACTTCAAGAACTATTATAGGTAGGTTGGGCACTCCAGAAGTTTTTCCTTCTCAATATGATGGTATGCACCCACTTTACCCACAAGGCCTCCCTATCTTCAAACAGATTCCAAATTCGTTTCCTTAACAGGACATGATTCCATGTAGTCAAATGTTTCACTCTTAAACCTCCCTCCTTTTTTGGTCTACTAATGTCACTCCACTTAACCTTGGCATGAGATTTCTAATCAACCTTCCCAGCTCACAAAAAATTCCTAAGCTTAGTCTCTATATCCTTAAGAATGGAAGAAGGGAGGATGAAATGGTAAGACCATTATATTTGGAAAGAAGAAAGGACTGAAATAACCAATTGGATTCTACCAGCATAAGAAAGGCTTTTATGAGTCCATCTGTTGATCCTCTTATCTATTTTGTCCAAAAGGGAAAGGCAATCCCTCCTAGATAACGTATGGGAAGATTGCCTTGCTGGAGTCCAGAGATAAGTTTCATTCGATGATTCAGATGGTTCACATCTAGGGATAAAAAAAACTGACTCTTAGAAGTATTTATATCCATGCCAGAAAACATAGAGAATGTAAACAAAGAATCAAGCAAGGAGTAGATAACAAATCCGCATGACAAAACATCAATAAATCATCAGCAAACAGGAGATGGTTGAGTTTAAGGCCTTGGCATCTCCAATGGTATTTGAAGGAAGGGCTATTCTCTATACAAGCTTTCAAATTTCTAATGAAGACTCCCATACAAATTATGAAGAGGAATGGTGATAAGGGATCTCCCTGTCTTAAGCCTGACTTACCTTCAAAAAATCTAGAGGGGGTTCCATTGATCAAGATTGAATAAGGGAGTGGTTATACATTCTTTGACCCAGTCAAGGAACTTCAAAGGAAGGCCTACAGTTTTTAAAGCATTAAGAAAGAAATCCCATTAGATTGAGTTATAGGCTTTTTGAAGGTCCATTTTAAAAGCACACCTCTTCTAATTATTAAAAAGGTGATAGTTCTTAAAAATCTCTTGAGCCAACAGGATATTATTCCCTATTCTGCGGTTCCTAATAAAAGTACTTTGATTGAGGCTTACAATGTGAGGAAGGATTTCTCTGAGCCTATTTGCTAAGATTTTAGCAATCATCTTATAGGGCATGCGGAAGAAAAAGGGCAAGACTGGCTACCTCGCTATTAAGGTGGACCTTGAAAAAGTGTATGATTAGCTTCGTTGGGAGTTTCTTCTGAGTACCTTGCAACTTATTGGGCTACCGGCCGAGCTCACCCGTCTTATCATGAGGTGTGTGTCTACTGTTACCATGCAAGTCGCTTGGCAGGGCAGCTGGACTCCCCCTTTTACCCCCTCCAGGGGCCTTCGTCAAGGCGACCCGTTTTCGCCTTATCTCTTTGTTCTGTGCATGGAACGTCTAGGGCATAGTATTACCCAAGCGGTAGCCCAGGGATCCTGGAAGCCGGTTCGGATGAGCGCAGGGGTCCATCTATCTCCCATTTGTTCTTTGCAGACGATCTGATCCTTTTCGCTGAAGCTACTGAGGCGCAAGCTCAGGTCATTTCCAACACTCTCGAGACGTTTTGCACTGCTTCGGGACAGAAAGTTAGTATTGACAAAACCAGGATCTTCTTCTCCTGCAATGTTGCTCCGGCTACGTTGCAACGGATTAGCGACAGTCTAGGCATTCCGCGTACTCGAAATCTTGGGAGGTATTTAGGAGTGCCCCTTCTGCACGAGCGAGCCACACGGCGGACCTACCAGCATATTCTGGATAACGTTCACAAGAAACTTGCCGGCTGGAAAGCTCGGCCCTTTCGCTCGCGGGGAGAGTGACGCTTGCCCAATCCGTCCTGGCGGCCCTCCCTCTCTACTCTATGCAAACCGTTCGCCTCCCGCGGCTTCTCTGCCATGAGCCGGAGCGTTCTATGCGTCAGTTTATTTGGGGGGCTTCCAATGACCATCGTTCCCTGCCGCTTGTTAAATGGGACGATATCTATCAGCCCAAAAGGGCAGGGGGTCTTGGCCTCAAACGCGTCAGGATCTCGAATGATGCTCTTTTGGCGAAACTGGGTTGGGCCTTAATCAATGGTCCCACCACCTTTTGGGTTCGCCTTCTTTGCGAGAAATATCGCTTCCCTCTGGACCATACTCCTCTCAACCTTGATAGGCGAGGGGCTTCCGCTACGTGGAGAGGTATTGCAACTACCTGGCATATCGTTCGACGAGGCTTACGTTGGGACCTGGAGTCCGGGCGAAAAATTCTTTTCTGGCTAGACAACTGATTGGCGGACTGGGGTCCCCTAGCATCCCTAGTGCTCTCCCCCTTCCCTGACAGTATACTTTCCGCCCCTGTGACCGACTACCTCACTTACGAGGGATCTTGGAAATGGCATCTCATCCACCCGTACCTTCCTTCCACGGTTTGCCTAGATTTGGTTGGTTCCCTTTCTACCCTGACGAGTACGGCGGAGGATAGTGTCCGATGGGGGCCTACTCCTAATGGGCAATTTACGACAGCTTCTGCTTATGATCTTATTGCCAGTCCACCCCTGCCCACTGGCAACTCCTTGTGGGCGTTGATCTGGAAGTGGGTCGGGCCCCAAAGAATTCGGACTTTCCTTTGGCTTCTGGTGCATCAGAAGCTGCTGACCAACTGCCAGCGAGTTTTTTGTCACCTCACTACGGACAGTATGTGTCCCTCCTGCAGCCAAGAGGAGACTATCCTCCATGTGTTTCGGGACTGTTCTAAGGTCAAACTCTTCTGGGCCCAGTTTTCCCCCGCTGCTATTAACCCGGGGTTTTTTCAACTTGACGTCGAGCCTTGGGTGACTGCCAACCTTACGAATCACACACACGTTCACCGGTTTTCATGGGCTACGATTTACGGAGTTGCGTGCTGGTTTATATGGAAATGGCGGAACCGTAGCATTTTTTAGGAGGATTTTCAGTGGCCTGTTGACGGTCACAGTACGGTTGTCGACTATGTTCGTTGGGTTCATCAAGCGCAGACCATGGAACGCCTTGTTTTTCGGGGTCCTGGGGGCACTGCGGACCCTCAGCTTCGGTGGTCTAAGCCGATTGAGGGCTGGGTCAAGCTTAATACCAACGGAGCGGTCAAGGCCGGTCACCAGTTCGCCTCGGCCGACGGCCTTATCAGGGACAGCCAGGGACAGTGGTGTGGTGGGTTTCTCCATAAGATGGGCCGAAGCTCTCCCCTTGAGGCCGAGCTTTGGGGGGTTCATTCGAGTCTCCAACTGGCTTAGGCACTTGGCTATCGCCGCCTTATTCTTGAAGTCAACTCCCTTGAGGTTATCAACATTCTTTCTACTTCCTTTGGCCATGTTTCTGACCCTTTTGTTTTGGTGGCAGGTATCCGGAGTCTCCTTCGGCAACCATGGGAAGTCCAATTCCACCACGTTTTTCGGGAAGGCAATTCGAGTGCTGATTGTCTGGCCGCCCTTGCAGCTAGTGCTAGCCATGGCTTACATTTTCTTCAGGAGCCTCCGACTATTGTCTGGGCTCACTTGACTCATGATCTTCGCGGCATTTTGGCTCATAGGAGCCGTGTAACTTAGGATTGTAGTGTCGTGTTTTTTCCTCTGTATTAAAAAAAAAAAGAAATTAGCACAACAAACAAGTTGGCAACATAATGATATATCAGAGAACGTTCTCTAATTGTTTTTAATCCCATCCCAATCGTTTATTACGAGTCAGCAAAATGATTATAAAGAGCTTCATACATTGTCAAGCCTCTGAACTTCTTTCATGTTTTCCCACTCAGCAACCACCTGGCGAATGTAAATAGCACTTAAGCTGGGAAAAATATTAAAACGGCAACCCTTGGGTTACAGAATTCCTAGCCGATGAGAGAAATGATCAATACAAGAACCTGACTGTGGGCCGAACTATGGTCCTATAATAGTACAGTCATTGATTTAAATCGACAATAATACATGTAGCATAAGCTCATTTTATAATCAGTCCCAATTGTAACAGACCATTGGCCTGACTAATATGAGTTGATCTTCTACTATGTCATTTTCTGAACTCTTCTCGTCTACTCTTTGCCTTGTCTTTTTCCTTTTTCTTTTTCACGTATAACTCACTGGTCCTTAGAAAGGAAATCTGTCGTAATATTGAGCCTCCATTGGCAGCAAATCACAACGTTTTCTCAACACTATTTACCTTATCTCCACAAGAAAAAAATTGTACCCGGTCGAGTGTGCGCATACAACTTGGAAAAATGTTTTTATCTGTTTGTGGGACATGTAGAGAAGGGTTCTCATTAATCCTTGTTCATAAAAGAAGGTACAAGAAATTCAAACATTTTATACAAACTAACAATTTAAATCCTCGGTATCAAAAATTTTTGCCTAATTCAACTTTTTTCATCAGTCTCAATGTGTTGTGCAAAATTGAGTCCAAAATCCCAGCCACCTGAAACCAAAAGGGCGTGATTTAGAAAGTGCTGCCTTGAAAGATAGGCCATTTTTTTTAAAATTTGAGACTTACCGTGAAAACACCGCCAATAATGGCACAAACATTAGTGAGGAAGTGAGAAAATGATCTTGGACTTTCAGTAATTAAAACCTGACAGCAAGAAATAGAATTAGAAAATGCAGAATCCTCAACAGTGGGAACCTAATTATCAAACCTCAATATATATAGTCATGATAAAGAAATCGTTATTTTTTTCTAACCTGCATAGGAGAGAGCTCAAAATGGAATTTTGCAACTGGTATGTATATACTCTGGACTAAACTGCTATGAGCTGTGTATTCATACTCCTCGATTAATTTATGTTCAGCGTAACCTCTTCCCGAAACCACCTCTGTTTTAACAATCTGAAGATAATGCTCTATCTGCAAACATAACATACTGCTTGAATATTGCCACATAACTAAGTTTAACTAAGACACCATTTATCTAGTATCAAAAGCCATAAACTTTAGTGGAACTTCAGTGTGGGAAGAAAGTATACATGTGCCAATTTTGATTAACAAACATCTACATTCCGTATATATCTCCAAAACCTTCCATTATTTTCTTTTAACATTCTAGGTCCCTCTTGTGCACATGGAGGGAAAGTTTAACGATGTGGTTGACACATTAGGAGAAGTCACATTGAATACACATGGCCAAAGAGCACTGCAAGCCTAACAAAGGAATAAACAATAATATGATCAATTGTGACAAACTTACAGTAACATTTGCATCTACACCCCGTTCATTAATGAATGCTCGGCCACTCAACCTGTCATGGCTTCGACCAATATAAGGTATCAATTTCTTTGCATCATTCATCAGCTTGGGTGAAACCTTCATACCGAATGAAAGATGATTTACAACATGTGACATGTTCATCTGCGAAGAATCAAATGAATGGGATCCTGAACGAGCCGCAATAACGAGATTGCCTGGAACCTGTACCAACAAAAAACAGTTCAAATACAAAACAGAGTAGCTTGTCAAAGTAAGAACAAGAGGCTAGGTTTATTTACATTGTGAAATGAAAATTATTTTCTATCAGTTTTCTCAAATAATTTCAATCATGTAAGGATGATATAACAAAACTTGAAGGCCAACATGGTGAGTAAACCATGCACCAGCTGATGTCCTTATCCTTGGAATTACCTTCTTTACACGCACATATCCTTCAATTCTACACCCTCCTGTCAAAGGTGCTGGCCTTTTGGCACCATCTTTCGAATTTTCTTGTTTATTCTCCAAAGTTGACTTGTGATGCTCCAC
Organism: Erythroxylum roigii; assembly: GCA_027576455.1. Lineage (NCBI taxonomy): Eukaryota > Viridiplantae > Streptophyta > Magnoliopsida > Malpighiales > Erythroxylaceae > Erythroxylum > Erythroxylum roigii. Next base: position 21,817,523 of record JANZXV010000210.1, on the reverse strand, counting down.
TGGAATAGGGGCAACCAAGTTTTCCATTGTCTGCAATGTATATCAACTTCCAACAAGTCAGGTTGTTCTACTACCAATTGGCAGGCATCAATGAACAAATTAGCCAAGATTGGCCCCTACAAATAAACAACTTTCATAGCACGAGCTAACTGGGAATCAAACACTAACAAGCATACCTTAACCAGGCTGTCTGTATCACGATCACCATAATAAGATTCATGATCATGCTGTCCATGGTCATCCCTGTTACGAATAAAAGCACAATAACTTGACCATGGAATGTGGAAATAAAAATACAAAACATAAGAAACAAATGAAATAATACATTAACGCAAATTATGAATAAAGTCCAAGAAAACAAGTAGTCAACTGAAAGAGGAGATATAGCAAGTAAGCAAGGTTATGGAATATACTGCTGTTATAAAATGTATCCAATAGAAGTAGAGCATCGAGCTTACTTGACGTCAGATCCTTTACGAAAAATACGAATGGATGGATATCCTTGGATGTGATGCCTGAAAACTCGTGGATAAATAGAAAGGTTAGAGAAAGAAAGAAAAAGATATCACGGATATATGATTCCAAAACATATGTATATGAGTCATCCTATGAGAATCTAAGTAATAAACCATTAACATGTATTAATGCGCACACACACACACACACAAAAAATGAAACTGCTCTAGAACAAAAAATCAAGACCCTGGGGCCAATAAAGACTGAATAGATTTGAGTAATCTTTCACTAAATAATAAGAACAGCAGAAAGTAGCGTACACAAAGTTTGTAAAAGAAAAAGTAAAAGAGAACTTTGTCCAAAGAAAAGCTAATAGAAAAAGAAACAAATAAGGACAAGTACACATCATTTAAAAGCATTCAAACAAATCTGGATGATGGGTTTTGACAAAGAATCACTCATATCAACAGGTCGCAACTCAATTCTCTGGTGGTCAAGTACCTTACTATTTTTCCAATTAATCACAATTCAACTAGCTAATATACACTTTAAAATATAAAAATTCAGAAATCAGAAATATCAAACTAGGAGTAAATTATCTATTACCTCCTACATAATTCAATTTCTTCAGTGCAATCAACCTTTGCCAGAAGAATGCGACCATCGAATTCAGGATCATATCTATTGAATAGACAAACAAGTTGAAACTTTGAAAGCTGATACATGAATAAATATACCTTATTAACAAAATGGAGAAACTAACCACAGATCAAGGGTTACATTTATGACAAAAAAGATGCAAGTACCTTTCTCTTATTGTTTTAGCTGCCATCTCCCATGAAGGTTTCTGGAACAAGAAGAAAGAAAAATGGTAATACCTTAGCTCACCATAGTGGCTATGCCGGAATGAACTTAGTATGATTTATTTATAACCCAGCTTTTCAGCAACCATGTGATATGAAATTTTAAGATAATACTGAAGCACAGCAAACATTCTCACTCCTGGAAAGAGATTTGAAAAACAAAAATTTAACAAAAAAAATATTCTGCAATAGGTCATAGTAATTACCAGACGATTACTCCAGTAGCACCACGGAGCATAAAAATTGACAACCAAGATTGGAAACCTGAAAAGTTGATTTTATCAGTGGCATAATGTGAAAATTGTTCCAAGGCATAAAACTTGAAACTCAATAACATAATGGTAATAATTCAGACATGAGTCACTCACTGATGCGAGTAATGATCAAAATTACGACCGGTTACGGATACAGAACCTTCAACAGCTTCTTCAACAGCTTCATCTCCATGTTTAATGTAATGCATAACAGATCCCGAATGAAACTCAGACCCAGTAGGGTTTAAATTATGATCAATAGAGAATTTACGAATTGTTTTTGTTATATTCAGTCTGTTCTGAAAAAAAGAAGAAAAAAATCAGGAAACTTAAGGATGATAAGGATGACGCAGAAAACATTCAAAAGAGGTTGGATTGCTAGAAGATCATGCACAATGCATAGAGTGTGAATAAAAATCATGATTCTTCATTTTCACCACTAATTTAATTAACTTTAGGCTCAACAATCTTTACAATTCGAAGGAAAGAATGCATGGAGCTGAAAAAAAAACCATTCAAAAGGCTTTTTAAAAAGATTAGGTGCTTGGATCAAATAAGGCTCTACAGTTAAAATTAGGTTGCATTAGAACCTTTAGGTAAAATCTTATTCAATATCTGGTCAATTTCATTTTTCATACTTTATACATGTTCCTTATCAACATATGTATGTACACACACATGACGAGTAGGCCATGCACAAGCCAGAAAAAATATAAGGTATGCACAAAAGCACACATACAAACATCATTCTCAAGATCATTTAGGATGCAACTTTAATTTTAGAAACAAAAAGTGTGAATATCTCTTTGAACATATGCTTTTTAAGAATATTCATATCCAATTACAGATTTGTAAAGCAGACAAGGTAAGCCTATGGGTGTCCTGATCCTAGGTTTGTAAATCATTTCCATTCTACTTGATTTAAAACATACAGCATCAGAAGGAATTTTTTATTCTTCTCTTTCCACATAACAAGAGGAGAATTTTTTTTAAATATGTTAAAAAAGAGAGGAAAAAAAACAGAAATGAGACAGGTTATCAGGACAGGAAAGAGAAGATGAATTTATAAACATAAGCTATAAAATGAGAAGCAGCCATCAAAGAAAAAACAGTGAACATATTTTCCACGGTAAAAAGGAAAAACCTATCCATTTTTTTATAAATAAAATTGGAGGGTTCCAAAAATTTAATATAAATCTGGAAGACTAGAAATATAGGTTTCAAAATTTTTAAATAGAAAATTGTTATTTAAATACCAAACTATAATTTACCTTTTCATTGGAAAATTTTTAGAGAAACATTGTTCCCTTTTACCACAACTAAACAGCCCATAACATTCTATTATTATTTTCAATCACTGAACATAGCAGATCAAACTTGACCGTTCATAGAAACTTACAGTGCCCAACACGTCACTCACATCTACTGCTGCAAATTCACAAGAGAGGGCAGGAAAACTGAAAAGGATAAATAGCTAAATGGTCAGGGGACCAGATTAATATATAAATAAGTAATTTCTAACATATATAAATTAGCATTAATTTCTAACATCTTATAGAACCACTTAAGTAAATGGTACATAATTTTAAGTCAAGAAGTGAACATAACAAAATATGTGATTGTACTTTTAACAAGAAAAAAGAAAACACTGGCCATTATGGAGTTCACTGGTTGATCTGAAAGATTGAATCAAAATAAGGTGAAAGGATAAGAATAACACAAGTTGTACATGTTACCTATTTTTAAAAAAATTTTGGCTACACGTAGACCCCAATATTTGTTATGTCTACAGAGGCAGCAAACTTTACCATTAGTCCCAAAGAGGAGAACATAAATGACAATGCAACATTCACGGGAATGTTGAAGACCACCATATGACACTAGTTCTAGACACCACAATCACACATACTTCACAATGTTAACCAAATCTTGGTATTCCCATAACCAAAACAATCATTCATCTTCTTGTACCTTATCAGAAAATAAAAGAAAATGAGTCAAAAAGATTAATAATAGCTAAAACACCCATAGTATATCAACAACAGAATCGTGACATAATACTCATTCTGCACTGCACCAGAATGAGTCCTATACTAGTCTCACTTTGCACATATTTTATGAACAGT
>JANZXV010000210.1:21801070-21813724 GCA_027576455.1 Erythroxylum roigii | reverse complement strand
GAGTTTCTTGGTTCAAATGATAGCTTGGACTCTCCTCCACCTTTTTCCTTCTTGAACTTTCTTCAAACAACCTCTTGAACTCTTGGAAATCAAAACCCTAGCAAGCCCTCTTCTTTTCTCCTTCTTCCTTCTTCCTTCTTCCTCCACGACTCTCTCTCTCTTCCTCCCTCTCAAATTTTCGTTCACTCTCTTCTTTCTCCTAAGCCAACTCTATTTCATTTCCTTTTTATACTCTCTTTAAAGCCCTAAAGCCCAAAGGCCCATTTTGCCTTAATGACAAGTCACTTAAGCCAAATTTATTTCCTTCTCTTCTCATACCTCATTAAGGCCCATAGGCCCATTATTTCCTTAATGAGCCCTACAACTTCTAACACATTAATTACATTAACTCATACCACCTAACCTTATTAATGCTACCATACTTAATTTATCCCCATGCAATTTAGTCTATCAAGACCTCAAATTAATCTAATTATGCTTAAATAAATAAATAAAAATTCAGGGGCTAACATTGCAACCTTCATATAACAGGAAATCTCCAAGGAAATTAAAGGAAAGGTCACAGGAGAGGTAAAAGTGGGCAGACTTGCAAACTATGCAGGTAATACCACAAACAAAACACATGTTTGTAATGCAGATAACAAATGCACATGGTTGATCGATTCAGGAGCTTCATCTCACATGGTTACCAACCTAGACCACTGTTATGGGCATGAAATAAATCACAATTTTGAACCTGACACACTCCCAGATGGTACAAAACAGCAAGTAAAACACATATGTCAGGCTACTATCGGGGTTGAGATAACACTTGATGGAATTCTGCACGTTCCAAACTTTTTCAAAAACCTACTATCTGTGAACAAGCTTACTACACAGAACAACATTGCTGCTATTTTTATGTCTAATGGGCTATTTTTGTAGGACCTACAGACTAACAATGTGGTGGTAGCAGTCAAGGCGAAAGGTGGATTGTATGAGCTGAATGCAGAAAACCTACTACCCTTAGGAACATTGAAAGGGCCTCCCCTAGACTTCTACACGACCAAGAATCTAGCACTGCATGCATCAATTCCCTTCAATGTATGGCACAATAGGTGAGGCCATGTTTCGAAAGAGAAAATGCAACACATCAATGAAATTAGTTTATCAAATTTTCATTTAACCGATTGTCAAATCTGTCCCATGGCAAAACAGCATCGAAAACCCTTTCCCAAACACACAATTCAAACTATTAAACCCTTTGAACTTCTACACATGGACCTATGGGGACCATATAGAGTACCTACCTTAGATGGTTCACAATTTTTCCTAGCAATTGTGAATGATTTCTCTAGAGCTACCTAGACTTTTCTGATCAAACATAAATCTAGCACACAGCCCACCATAACCCAATTCATCACAGCCATTGAAAAACAATATGAGACTAAGGTCTTACAAATACAGACAGACAATGGGAGGGAATTTTTAAACAGTGAATGCAGCAAATACTTTGCAGATATGGGGATTACACACCAAAAGAGCTGCCCATATACCTCACAACAAAATGGGGTAATAGAAATAAAGCACAAACATCTACTCCAAATCACAAGAGCCTTACTGTTTACAGCCCACTTACCTAAATATTATTGGGGGGAAGCACTCCTGATTGCCACTTATCTCCTAAACCGCATCCTAACTAAAGCCCTACAATGGAAAACCCCCTATGAGAAGTTGCATAACAAGAAACTCACCTATGAACACCTAAAGACCTTTGGGTGCTTATGCTTTGCTCTCAATAAGACCCCCCACAAAACCAAACTTGATCCTAGAGCATCCAAATGCCTCTTCCTTGGAAACATGCCCGACTACAAAGCCCATAGGGTCATGGATATGGAAACTCAAACCATCTTTTCCTCAAGAGATGTGACTTTCCACGAAGATACCTTTCCTTTGGCTAATCTACACCCTAACCATCAGCAGACCCCACTACCACTATTCCCTCACAACCCTACTCATGTTCACACAGACAGCTTCAGTGACATGCCAGAACCTCCAGATCCACAGCCTACCGTTAACACACACACAACAACAACAACATCACCACAACATCACACTGCCATTGACCAAGACAACACCACAAATGACAACCTCCGAAGAAGTCAAAGAACACACATCACACCCAAATACCTTGAAGATTATGTCCACCATGCATCGGCTCATCCTTCCACTTCTTTCCTTGCTTCAGTTGACATCACTTTGCCAATCTGTGGACCTGCAGAAGTACATGGTGACAAGACATCAAACTTTCAGCTCATACATACACCAGATCACAAAGAATTCATAGGTAATGTATGTTCCATTTTTGAACCTCTATCTTATGAAACAGCAAGCAAATCACCAATATGGGTACAATCTATGCAAGACCAACTCACCGCCCTAGAAGCAAATCAGACATGGGCCTTATCAGATTTACCTAAAGGAAAGCGAGCCATAGCTTCCAAGTGGGTTTACAAAGTGAAGCATAACCTTGATGGCACAGTGGATAAATTGAAATCAAGACTAGTGGCAAAAGGGTTCAATCAACGAGAAGGTGTGGATTATTCGAAGGTTTTCTCACATGTGGCTAGAATAGTGACCACAGAACATTTCTAGCTGTGGCTACAATCAGAAAATGGCCCATCATACAATGTGATATCAATGACGCTTACCTACATGGCAACCTAGATGAAGAGATCTACATGTTACCACCTCGAGACTATGAGAAAGCTAAAGCAGGAGAGGTCTGTGGACTGTTAAAGTCCATCTATGGACTCAAACAAGCAGGGTGACAATGACATAAAGAATTAACTACAAAGCTAAAGGGGTTGGGATTTGACAAGACTGAAGCAGATCACTGCCTATACACTAAGGGCCAGGGCATCAATTTCGTTGCAATTATCATTTACGTGGATGATATCCTTATCACTGGAGTAAGAGAGGACCTACTAAACTTTACCAAGGACGCCTTACACAAAGAATTTCCCTTTAAAGACCTAAGATATGCTAAATACTTCCTAGGAGTCGAAATCGCAAGGTCGGACAAAGGCAGAATACTCAGCCAACACAAGTATATATGGGACATCTTACATGAGACTAACCTACTGGACTGCAAAGCTTGCATTACGCCCATAGTCCCCGGTCAGAAACTTACCACGAATGAAGGGGACCTGCTCCCAGATCCAGAATCTTACAGACGCGTCGTCGGCTGCCTCCAATATTTGAGCTTCACCCAACCCGACCTCACCTATGTCACACAACAGCTTAGTCAGTTCATGCAGTCACCGAGGAAGCCCCACTGGGACGCAGTCACACACGTCCTTAGGTACCTCAATGGGACACAGACCTAAGATATATTTTACGCCTCCGATACAGATCTAAGACTTACCGCTTACTCCGACGCAGATTGGGCCAACTGTACGTTCAGTCGCCGGTCTCTGACCAACTTTTGCGTCTTTGTCGACAGATCTCCCATCTCCTGGAAAACTAAAAAACAAACAACAGTTAGTCGTTCATCAGTCGAGGCCGAATACCGCAGCTTAGCCTCCACTACGTGCGAACTTAAGTGGATCGACCACTTGTTACAATGTTTTCAGGTGGAGAGACTCGACGCCATACCTTTACACTGCGACAATCAAGCCGCGATCTACATCTCTCGGAATCCCGTCTTCCACGAACGCACGAAACATCTGGAGATCGCCCTACACCTCTTACGGGACGCAGTAAACTCGAGTTTCCTAGATCTCCAACATGTACGAAGCCGCCAGCAACTCGTAGGCCTCTTCACGAAGCCCCTCACCGCACGCGCGTTTGATGACTTAAAAATCAAGTGCGAATCCGTCAATATTTTCGGAGCTCCGACTTGAGGAGGAGGTGTTAAAGTCGGCTGACCCACGAAGCCCACAACCCGACACCCATGAGACAACCATCTTCATTCACCTTCCTTTTATTTCACTAAACTCACGTGAGACAACCATCTTTATTCACCTTCCTTTTATTTCACTCAACTCACACAAACATCACCTTCGGACCAGCAGACCAAGATAGAACTAAATGTCAGAAGGCACGTTATTCCCTGCTCTCCTCCTCACTGTACATAGCGCCCATGGCTCACCTTACCCGTACAGGATTGCAGCAGCCGCCCTCTCCAGTACTGCTCATCCAACAGCCAATAGCAATCCTCTAGTTCTTAGTATAAATACCCTTCTCCTGTGCAGTTCATACATGATGAAATATAGACACATTTCTTCATCGATATATTTTTCAAGGCTTTCTACATTTCCTGTTCAGAAAGCTGATGGTGAGGTTCGATAGAAGCGTATCGCTTCCCGTCGAGTTCTTCAAAGTTTACCTTTCCTGTTTCAGTTCCGGCCAACTGGTACTCCCTCTCTTTCTATTTTGTACACACATGGATGCATTTATTGAGTCGACGTAATTTGCAATTTAGGGTTAAATTGATGGATGGACTCTGGAATCTCTTTAGTGTTTTTATTGAAAACCCAGTTAATCTTTTTCATGTAAGAAGATATCGTTTTGGAATCGAGAATTCAGATTTTTTTAAGATAAAAAGTTAGTTCCTTTTCTATTTCTAGTTGATGGTTTATATCTGAAATGGTAATCTTGTTGCTTAATTAATTGAATTGAAGCCATCTTTTAATGGCATAGATATTACCTCCTGCTTTTGCTCCCCTATTGAATGGAGAAATACCCAATAGGGCCACTATCAGAGATCATTCTGGGAAAGTTTGGAATGTAATGTTGGAAATGCTTGAAAGGAATTTGATAATCACGCATGGTTGGGAAGACATTGCGAGGCATCACTCTTTAGAAGATGAAGACTTTCTAATTTTTAAGTACAATGGAAGCTCTCATTTTGATGTGGAATTATACGGGAAAAATGGATTAAAGAAGGCAAAAGATCCCAAAAATACTTTTCCTATTGATCCTATGAAGATAGAAACAGGAAAAGAAGCTGAGCTGACTTGTAATGGGCCTGCTACTCGTTCAAAGAGGAAGTTTGCAGAAATGGCTGCAGAAAGAACTCGGCTGCCAGGTAGGCTATCCTTTCTATTTCTTTCTATGGTGGACATGTGCTGCTGAAAACTTTCTTTCCCCCCATCTAAACGATTACATATTCACAGGTTATTCTGGAGGAAGTCAATCCGAATCAAGTAGAGCTATAGTAGTAAAATGTGGAGAAAAGGTGCCAGAAGCAGCTCCTAGCGATGAACCTCTGTGTCCCTATTTTGAGACAACTTTGAAGACAAAATATCCATCTTCAATGGTGAGTTTTTGTCATCTTTAACCTTCCAATATAAAAATAAAAAGCAAGAGGAAGTAGAACTTGAGAGAAACGGTGTCTAAGTTAATGCAAGCTGACGAATGTAATGTTATAACTATTAGAATACAGATGCATATTCTCAAACAAATCATTAGTTATAACAGCAGAAAATGATTGAAATCACCTAAATTGTAAAAAATTAGCTTTTGGTATAACTTTTGTTATTTTATGCAAGTTTTTGTATAGCAATCTTTCCCATCACCAGCAAGGTATATAAAGTTGTATTTGTTTATGTGATGGCCTTAGTTTACGAAGCAGCTGGAACTTATAGCTATGAATGTTAATACCTCTGCCCTAATTTCCATATTGTTCGTTGTTAAATCCTTCATATCTGCTGTTAAGTGCTTTTCTTTGGAGCCTTACTATTTTCCTGTTTTATGTGTATGTTCCTAAACGTGTATTATTCCTTTGAACGCCTCCTGTGTTCACCCTGTGTGGGTTGAGCTCATGCTGAGTTGGACTTGGCAAGAGTTGTCATAGGATACTATGTAAGATAGTCACAACTTTCAATGATATTGTGGGACTCTTTTGTTCAATTTCTGGTTCAAGAGCCTCTGTAAACTACTTTTGGTTATTCAGATGATTTCTTGACATCATGACTTGTATGGAGTTGTTTCGGATTTTTTTGCTTATTGTTCATTGAAATAGGTTGGCATTGATAACCTTGAAGAATTTTGGGGGTGACAATTGTATAAGTCGTCAGCTTGTTTGAAGCAAACTTTTTGTGTTGTTTCATCACCCATTCCTTTTAAAATTTTGCTGTCAAGAGTAAACAAAACAGAGGGCATTGGAGGGGGTATGGAAAATGAGTAGATGGTTTCTTTTATCCATTGTTTCAAGGAGAATAAGAAATTTCCTCTTTCAGATGAGATGATCTTGTTATTCCCAAAATTGAATTCCTTGAACTGATACTTTGACATATTCTGCAACTAGATCATTCTTGTAGAACAACCATAACCCCCATGCATTTACAATTTTTGGATATCATCTGAAAAACTGACATATAACTCATAGGATAAGACTTTGTTTTACCAGAACTTTATTGTCCTTGTGTAGCTTTTTAATAGTAAGTTAAAACATTTTTCTACTGTTGCCTGGAATATATCCTCTGATGTGGTTGCTGCTTGCAGGTTGTTCCTAAGAACTCGGTAGAAGCATTTGGCATTCAAAATCAAAAACAGTTGTTTCTTTGTGATGAGAATTCAAGGTTATGGCTAGTTAAAGCTTCGAGCAGGAAAGATGGTCGACTTAGTCTGTATTCCGGATGGCTTGACTTCTGCCGGGCAAATAATGTGAGAAAGGGAGACAGGTGCCGGTTTGAATATATATGCAGCAAGGGAAGCGAAGGTGGTTTAAGCAATCTAATGCAAGTCGATATCATTCATAAAAAAAGGTATATAATTCATGAGAAGCCAGGGAACAATAAGAAAGTATATAAATTATGAGAAGCCATCGAACATTATGACGCCAGAGAGCTTTGCACTTCCAATTTGAGGGTGGCGGCATTAGTTCTGTCCTCCTAACAACTGCCGCTTGTTCTTCCTACAATGTTTTACCCTTTGGAAATTCCACAACTTGCATTTTCCAGTTTCTTTTTCTTTTTTCCAGAAATGTGGACATACTAGATCAATCACTTCTTTAGCTAAGTGACAATTGACTCCAGACACTCCATATACTGCAAACTCTGGTCGACAGCAGCCGATGTCTTGAACTGATCAACATATGCAGTGGGAATGCTTAGAACTATCTTAATCATTGTAGTTACATTCAGCTTATGCTTAACACTGTTCTTGCCTTTGTCTCATTGGTTTACAGATTAACATTTAGAAATAGCTAGCTTTTTCGTCTCAGCTGAAGTGCAAATTACCGGAAGATCGCTCAGGGGCTAACAAATCTGTCTAGGACCACAAGAAAAAACTGATAGATTGATGAGAAGCAATGCCGAACTATTTCAGAGTAGCCCCGCAGTTTCTGCGATCCACCTTAACATTCAAATCCTAATCAATTGGCATTACCGAGATCGGAATGAGTAACTGAGGCACTAAGCTTCTTAAATGTCTAAGCTGACAGGATATTGTGACTACTGGTCACTATTTCTTCTCTAGTAACAGGCCGAACTTGAGCAAGGACAGGAAGAGCAGGTGTCCAAAGTTGACTCTTGATCTCTTTTTATTTTGTCCTATTTTATTTTTTATAAAGACCTACACTTGATATTTATAATATTTATAAAGAATAAAGAAAGATCTTTTTTTTTTTCAATTTTGTTCAAGATTATAAAATATTCGTAACGGCCTATTTTCTATCGCCCTGTTTCGTATACTGCTGCGCTGAGGGGGGAGCACCTAATAAAAAAGCCTTCTAGCTATATTTTTTCGGATGAGACAAAGTGACTACATCGGATTGGCAAATTATGAGAGTAAATAGTCCTCGTCCTTCAGGACATTCAAATAAAGGAGTATAATTAACCAGGCGTTAGGTGAACCGTCTTAGATTTAAAAAGTTAATGATTAATCAAGCTAAATGAAATTAATCATTTTAGTTGTTATCATGAAGATGATAATTCAACGAAGAATTGCCAAACCACTTTGAGATGGAAAAGTCAACAGCTCAGAAAATGAGATCCTTGCTCATATCATAGAACTGTTTCTAATGGCAAATTAATATCATATACTTTTAAAAAATATATAGAAAAGGACAGATATCTGCTTAATTTTCCCGGGCGAGATTCGTGTATATCTGACAAAATCACTTGTATCCATGCTAAATCTAGAAAGAAGGCGTGAAGTGGTCCCGAAGGACAGTATTTCTTATATCTGTGAAGAGCTGAAATTTAATCAACAGTGCTGAACTTCTTCAACCTTCAATGGATTCTGCGTTGTTCTTCTTCTTAAGCTTTCTCTTTACTTTGATCGTCATCTTATCATCTAGACATGCATATTACTCGAAGAAAGCAAAGGCAAAGTCCTGCACTGTGCCTCAAGCTGATGGTGCTTGGCCCATAATAGGCCATATGCACCTCTTTGGCGGGCAGCAATTGACTCACAAAATACTAGGAGCCATGGCTGATAAACATGGACCAGCATTCACTATCAAGCTAGGATCACATAACATTCTGATTGTGAGTAGTTGGGAAATGGCCAGAGAATGTTTCACTACTCATGATAGAGTTTTCTCTACTAGACCAAGTATTCTTGCCTCAAAGCTGCTAGGCTATGACTATGCTATGCTGGGTTTTGCTCCTTATGGGTCCTACTGGCGTGAGATGCGGAAGATAACGACAATAGAGCTTCTGTCAAGTAGTAGGATTGATCTGCTGAAGCACATAAGAACTTCAGAGGTGAAGACTGCAATAAGAGAGCTGTATAGTACATGGGCTAGTAAAGGAAGTGTTAAAGCTGGAGTCTTAACAGATATGAAACAGTGGTTTGGTGATCTGACATATAATATTGCTTTGAGAATGGTAGGAGGCAAAAGGTATTTCGGAGCAAATGCTGATTGTGACGGAAGAGAGGCAAGAAGATGTCAGAAGTTGATGAGGGACTTCGCCTATCTGTTTGGGGTTTTTGTGTTGTCTGATGCAATACCGTTCCTGGGTTGGTTGACTTTTAATGGGTATGAGAAAATAATGAAGAAAACTGCTAACGATTTGGACAACCTCGTTGAAGAATGGCTGGAGGAGCATAAACAAAAGAGGTTGTTGGGTGGTAAGGATACGAAGGAACGGGATTTCATGGATTCTTTGTTGAACATTTTGGAAGAGTCCAAAGTTTCAAGTTTTGATGCCGACACCATTAACAAGGCTACTTGTCTGGTAAGATCCACAGACTCTTTATCACAATCAACAGACTGCTAATCTTTATATGATCGGAAAGTATAAAATGTCTTGTGAAATAAATTGTTTGGATGGTGATTAGGGTCTTGATTTTGCCATTAGAAACAATCAACATATTGCTTAATCTTTCCCCTGTTGCATTTCATATCTTATCCAAACTTATGAAAAATTGAGTCTTTGCTAACAAGTGATTGTTGTGCTAGAATTTAGTTCTAGCAGGAAGTGACACTACCATGGTTACTCTTACATGGGCACTATCTTTGCTACTTAACAATCCTCAAGCACTCGAGAAGGTTCAGAATGAGCTTGACATTCACGTTGGCAAGGATAGACATGTAGAGGAAACCGATTTGAAAGACTTGGTATACCTCCAAGCTGTTGTAAAGGAAACCTTGCGCCTATATCCACCTAGTCCATTGATTTTACGTGCTGCAAAGGAAGATTGCACTCTCTCAGCTGGCTACCACATTCCTGCTGGCACAAGGTTGATGATAAACGCATGGAAGATTCAATACGATGAACGCGTATGGCCAAATGCTCAAGAGTTCAAGCCCGAGAGGTTCTTGACATATCACAAGGAGACAGACTTAAGAGGGCAGAGTTTTGAACTTATCCCTTTTGGCTCGGGAAGAAGGTCATGCCCTGGCATCTCTCTGGCTCTCCAGGTGGTGCATTTTATCCTAGCTAGCTTGTTGCATGCTTTTGAAGTCAAGAACCCTTCGGGTGAAGATGTGGATATGACAGAGAGTAATGGCTTGACAAATTTGAAAGCAACCCCACTTGAAGTTTTCTGTATCCCACGTCTTAATTCCAAGCTTTATGGTTAGTAACCTCCAGCACTTGCCAGAAAGACAAGCAAAATTAGTTGATATCCAAGATCCTTTGTATGTGGGGGTAAATATGTATCTTATTGTAATAGAACGCATCTTTTGATCATATCAAGATATAATAAGAAGATAACCATGATATAAGAATTTGGTTTCCCTAGTTGATGACCAAGATAGACGCTTCAGTATTGTTTGGTTGCCCTGCATGTTTATAGAGCTCTGTTTCGGAAGTCTTAAAAGTCCTGACCTTGATCACATTCACAGCTTGCGTTCTGGGATTAGATTGAATTTCCAGCCTTTTTTTTTTATTGTTCATGTTAAAAGGCTGTTGATACATTCAACAACTGCTGCAAATTTTTAACATATGGATTCAATAAGAGACTATGAAATCATCCCCTTTTCTAGAGATAAAGAAGTCCTAGGTTGAAGTCTTCCCAGAATCACTAATTGCGTTAAGACACAGGTTATGCTTGAGTACATGGGCTTATCTCTGCGCATCTTCTCAGTATGAGATGGTTTTGGAGGCAAAGATCAGAAACTCATGATCTGACAATAAGGAAAGTTGATCCAATTATCAGGAATTTTTGTTAACTATGATGTCAAATAAAAAATGAAGATGGACATAACCTTGGGTATATAGAAGTGTTGTGCTACACTTGATTTGGTTACGACTTGATCCTATGGGGACTTGATGAGGCTGCAACCACTGGTAAGAAAAAGGGAAATCGCCATGGACATGGTGATGGATAATTTCAGAAGTCAATTTCATTGAACTCGATTATGATGTTTGAATGGTCCCACGAGGTCGGCTATGCACATTTTATAAACAAAATGACGTTACAAGATTCGTGGCAGCCTGATGCCTAATGTTCTGTTAAAATTTTAGGGGTAAAAGAATTGGGGTTTTTATGTTATTTACAAATTCCAACTAATTAATACTACAAACAAAATTTTTTATTTTTTATTTATACAAAAATAAAATCTCAGTCGAAATAAATAAGTAAATATTAAGCTCTAATACCTAACATTTTCCAATTATTCGTAGTCTTCCCAAAGTGATGAATCTCGTACCGTATTGCCCAGTATAGGCAGTACCTATCGTACTAGTCGAAAAACGATATAGAAGGTGATGTTCCGATTTCGAGTTTTTGTCCGGCTTAATTTGCCTGGTATCGGCTAGTACAGTGGGTATTCAGACTATTTGCCAATATCGAAAATTTAAAAAAAATACAGGGTTTTCTTCATTCTGTCTTTATTTTCTCTCTCACACTCTCAGTCTCTCTCTTCTTCACCGTTGCCACAACTCTCTCTCCGGTTGTTCGGCAACCACCATCACACCCCAGCAATAGGCTGACGCCACTAGCCCATCTGTTAATGAGCATTTTTTATTAATTTTTGATACGTAATTTGCTAAACTCTTATCCATTTAATGTTTAAATCATACTAATTAAGAGTTATTTGTTGTAATTTCAGGCACACACTTTTTTAAAAAAGAACAAATTTAACGTTTTTGAGTGGCCAAAAACGCTAACGTTTTAGCCAAGAGAACAATGAGAAATGTGCATAAAACAATAGCATCAGCTGACATGGAAACAAGAGAAGGTGGCTGCGGCAAGAGAGTTGAAAAATTGGAAGTTAGGCATGGATAGAAGAACATGACGACAAGAGCTGTGCGTAAAAGGTGGAAAAACTTATCTTAAACTCATGTAGAAAGCTAGCAGCAAAAGGAGAAAAAAAAATATAAGTAGGATGTGGCTAGAAAACAATGAAATAGCTGGTAGCAACTTCACATTAAAGTGTGGAAAATTCACGTTGAAGTTGGCAGCTAACCTCTACAAAAATAACAACCCTCACACACATGCTCTGGACACACTAAGACAGCTCTCACTTTTACGCACACAACACCAAGCACGCCAGCATATCCTTCCAAAAAAAGTAGCCTCCATACTTGACTCACACAAAAACACTAACCACATCCACACGTTAACAACTGGTTGGTTGGAGGAAGATGACGTTGAAGCAGCTGGTTGTAAGAAAACGTGGAAGGCAACTGTTGAAGCAAGAGGTTGAAACATTAAAAGAAAAACGTTAGCTGGCGTGAATGAAGAAGAGGCATGGAGACAAAAAAATAATTAAACAGGAGGTGGCGTGAAGAGGAATAGTGTGGACATTCCATTGGAGGAGATAAAAACGTTGGCAAAGAGAAGAGCAAGAGCACTAACGCTACATTCATCACTCACATACTCTCTCCACTAGAAATCTAACCAGCTGTTGGCAACAAACTAACGAAGCAGCTGCGTGGAGGTGGCAAGAAAAGAGGGCCATCCACCACTCAAAACTCTCTACACACAAGCTGGAAAAATAACGTGATCAGGTGGAGATTAAAAGACTTAGCAGCAGGTAGAGATATGGAGATGAAGCAGCTGCGTGGAAACCAAACAATGAAGCAGGTGGTAGCATAAAAAAGAAGAACGTTGTAGCATAAGGAGAAGACAGCTGGTGGAGAGGAGGATGTTGGCAGCTGATTGGTGAAACACATTAGAAGCTACTGGTGGCATAAAAAATAACGTGGCATTTAGGGATGGCAACGGGGCGGGTATGCCATCCCCAGTACCCCCCATAAACCTGCCTCCACC
>JANZXV010000210.1:21771727-21783644 GCA_027576455.1 Erythroxylum roigii | reverse complement strand
TTTATAAAAATATAATTAAATGTTAATAAATAATTTAATTTTTGAAATTTTCATTATACTTTGCCACATGTAATAATTATTGGATTTGCATTCTTGTAGAGGTTCACATAAATTTAGTTATAATATAATTAATTCAAATAATTTAAATTACTCAATTCAAAGACTACAAAAACGGCGTCATTTATTATAAAATTTTTATAATTCTATTAAACATGTTGTGATAATTAAATTATTATTATTATTATTTGATAATTAAATAAAATCGTAAATAGTTGGATGTATTTGATTGGTTTTTTATAAATAAGTTGGTAGCATTAGATTACTATTTTTACTATTATGTTAATTCCTATAAAAGAAATTTTTTAAAAAAATTACTAATGTTAATTAAATTCAAAAGTTACTAAAAATATTCGATTTAATATGCTTGACAAAATAATATTTGCAAGATATTATTAGCTGATATTATATTTATTTAATATTTTGTTGAGTACGAAGACTTATAAATTGGGTTATTTATATATGAATATTAAATTTTAATAATAAAATATTATTTTTAAATTTACATATTTGTATATTGGTGAGTCACAAGATACTCCTCTCTTAACTTTGTTCTATTTCACTTGCATGAAAACGAAATTCATTCGCTGCTTCAAGCCTTGTGATCCACATTTGATGCCTTTTTGTCACTTTTATGCACGCTTACTGCTGCTTATCTATATCTCTACTTACCAGTTCCAACAGTATTGTCTATCTTAACATGGGGTCGCCTAAGATGTGTCCCTTACAACCGATAATATTCCAGGCTACACGATTAACACCTGTCCATGCTTCTTTTACAAATCAAACAAACCATCCCATTCTAATAATTTGAGTGCATGTTGGTTGTGTGACATAATAATATCTGCGTGCAACGTGTGAACTGATGGTGTAGAACTGGAACTGACATTATGGGTGCAGTCGCTCCCTCCGGCAACGGGTAGGGTGAGTGAGTGATGATAATTTCAGTTCTGCGCTTGTCAAGGAGCCATAGACAAATGGTATGCCATGATTGTGAGAAAAAATGAGAGTCCAATCTTTGGAGCGTTGAATTTCCTGAAGAGTAGAAAAGTGAGTCAAAATTGTTGGGTTGCCATTATAAGTGCTATGCTCTAGATAATGGAGTCATCAGGGGTTGGCTTGGCTCACTTTTAGCTTTTGTAAGGGTCAACATGCGAGGTGGCGGTAGGTCAGCTAGCGAGTCGGTACTTAGCAGAAGAAGAAACAAGCAACACGTGGCTGACCGTAAAGCATTTTTGTCCACCTACGCATGTTCTTTTTACAAGATTAGGCGCACGTTCAAGAGCACAAACTTTCTTAGTTTGCTATCCAAACTAACCAAATTACAATTTTGGGAATAAACCGCAATAATAGATTAGCTACCCTTCCTAATTCTCACTCACGCTCAGTTAAAAAGGTCACGCTCTTCGACTTTGTCATACCATTACACGAGTCCAGCAATATTACACCAAATCCTTTGGAGTTATAAGCGGAAAACATCTGGATTTGGAATGAGCATTGTTCCCAACATTGCGAATGATCTGTATAGGTAATGAATTCCTCAATAATGTAAGTTGGGTTCATGCATCTTTTCCATTTCAAACTCTTATGATTAGACCGTATGCATGAGAAAGACAAGAGCAAAGAAAAGGCAAAACATATCACTTGATTTATTAAGCATCCTATGTTTTATCGTACAAGGTTCACATCTTTTAATTAATGATGATTTTTGTAACGAGTCTCCACGGTCAATTGATTTTTTTAAAACCTTGTCTAAATCTAACTCATTTTACAAACTAATTTTGATGATCAATGTTCTTATTTGTCTTTGTCCACAAAACTTGTTCTTACTTCTTAGTCTATTGACTTCAACCCCCTTGACATACTTTCAAGTACAATCTATTCTTCATGGCTTAGTCAATTTTGAGCGAAGCTTTAGAATTTCTGATCCACATACTAATACAGGCGTTAGAAGAATATGTAAGCTCAAAATTAAGTCAAGGTTGGAGGCTGTCATTTTCTGGCAATTTCTGGAAATCCGTGAACGTTAGGCACCAAGTTGCTATCCATCTACAGAAACATTTCTATTCCGAGAGTGGAGCTGAATCAATTAATCAACATCTTGTCTACGGAACTATAGTATACTGTTACCTGTTCTCCATAACTGATACTACCATTTTTTGTTCTTTTATAATGCTTTTAGTTCTAGATACAATGTGTATATAAATCCGGAACCTTGTCTTCTAGCTATTCGGATGGGAACAGTAAGCTACAATTATTTTGCGATAGCTTCGAATATGTATAGTTCAATTATAGTTTGGTATAAGAATGATAAAGTCAGGGACATATATTCGGACAATGATCACTTCTTTGACTATAACTGGTAACCAATTATTACTATCTGTTAAACAGATAAGGAAAAATAGACAAGGTAGAAAAATAGACGAAAGAATATTAAGAGACGAAGGAATATTGAGTTTGAACTCTGTTTTCATTGATTTCATTGATGTACAATATGATGTTTTTATAGATAGCGTATCAGAGATCATGTATAAAACTAACTCCTTCATTATAGGAGATAATCCTAATATGATTACAATTTCTGTTGACATCTTCTACTTGACTTCTTCTAACATTTCCTTCAAATTCTAAAATTTGGAGGAATTTCTTAAAAATGTGCTGAAAACATTCAAGTTAAAATGTTACATTATAACTCAAGGAGTGTAGTTGAGTGGCAGAGACTCATTCATCCTTAACCAAAGGTTAGGGTTTTGATCTTTGACTTTGGGTATGGAGCAGCCTTAAATCCTTGGGCCAGCTGTCTCACCCTTTGAAGTGCCTACAAACCAGCGAGGGGATTAGTCACTGAGTCCGCCGGTAGATTCCGTAGTCTAAGACCAAAAATAAATGTTAGACTACGTATAATATTATTAGTATGATATTATGCAATCCTAATAACATGCAGGTTCATTCATCCACTTCCCTGAAATGGAAAGGTAGCCAACTCCACCAAAATTCTGAAACCAGCACCATTAACTTGCGGGGACAGGTTAGCTTATTGGTGATGAAGTTAGGTGACCTTCCATGCTAGAAATCCTGCAAGAGTTTAAACAGGATTGTCCTCAAAAGCTGCACATATACAACTCAGATATGATTATCCTGAAGCAAATCATACAAGATCCAATTAATACGCCAATGATGACAACACTCATGCAAAGTTTTCTTGGAGAAGAAGTCAAAGATTGTGACATGGAAAGGTACTTACCTCATTGACCTTTAATATAAAAATAGCCTGTCAATTTCAGGGGCTACGTAGATCACCGTCCTCCCTTCGATACAACCCATCAGTCAAAATTTGCTGCGTGTAGAACTTGCATCTCGTTTACTAGACTCAATTGAACGCGGAGACTATTCAATCACATGAAAGTAACTTGATGCTAAACTGTTAGAATCGTGAAATGAAGTGAGAGACTTGTCAACTAGCTTCACATACATGCACCTAATAGGCATGTCTTCTCAAATAGCAGAAAATGTATTTTTCGTTACAAATTGTAGGATAACTTAAAATTTAAATAATATATTTGATTCAACAATAATAAATTTTTATGACAAAACGAAAATATATCAATATATTAAAATATAATTTTTGCACATGACAATTAAATAAATATTAAAAATCGTCTTGAAATAGATCTCCCTTTTTTATTGGTACCATAATTTGACTTATTTATGTTAAGATATCATCTTATCCTTATTCTCAACTCAGTTTTAACTTCATAATCAATATATTCTTGAAGTCTAATGATATGTGATGCACAATGACCTAACTAATTGTAAAGATTATCCTTTTGTTTCTAAATTCAGATGGGATTGGCTTCAAGTGAGTAGGAGCATTGCAGATTATGGTGGTATTGCGGAAGCTGTGAAAAATATTTATAAATCGATTAGCTCTTTATCTTTTATGTTTAAACAATAATAACAAAAATATCCAATATAAACTTTGTTGGTACGTAAAATTTGAAAAAGTCCAATAATACACAGTTTTGTATAACTAACAGCGAGATTTAATTATAGAGAAACCAAGATAGTAGGTCACTCTATCTGTGGTGAGGTCTTTAGCTCGTGAACTTGAATCATGGGTCTCTTGATTAGAAGTGTAATTGGGTTTATTGCTATCCCCATTGGCATGTAAATGCTAATTTTACTGATTCTTAGCAATGAGATTATGTTTGTTTATATGGGAAGGAGCAGATAACATTTCTTAGATCAGATTGAGATAGGAAACAGATAGTATATATCTTTAATAAAAATCAGGACTTTACATATTAAATATCTGAAACAGAAAAGAGTATCCATCAACTAAAATTGACAACTCTAACTGTAACATCACGATTGTTATTACCACTCACTAGCAATCAAAATTCACCAACGTTCTTAAAAGTCAACAACCTGAAATCGCCAACCTCTAGTCAACCTGAGGGCATTGTCGTCCTAAAACCCAACATTCAGATTCCAACTCAAAACGCGGAGGATCCACGGAGGCATGTAGTGTATAGATTCTATTCCGCCGCAATACCCATTATACCCCGACCCAAAAATGATTAGTCTATAATTTTTTTATTTATATGTTTTAGTAGGAGGAAAGAAGTCCATTTTCCTTTCTTAAAATTAATTAAAAAAAACTCATTTACTCAAAATAGTCTCTTCTTAGATTCCTATTATTATTGGTGCTATTTTATTTTTATTCTTACTATTATTTTTATATATTAGTTATTTTATTTTTCCCTATTATTTTTTATTTTTATTAATTTATTTTTATTTGTTGGTTTTTGGGTTTTTTATTCTAATTTTACTTTTATTCATCATTTATTTATTTATCAATTTATTTTCTTATTATTTTTACTTTTATTTTCATTCATTCATATGGATCATTTAGAACTAATCTCTCTACTAATTAGAAATAAAGCTGCGTATTATTGGATCTCTCCAAATTTTGCTTTTTAGCAAAAAAAATATTGAATGTTAGTGTTGTTATTTATTCTTAGATTCTTAGATTACACAACTTGATGCTAATTTTAGAAGATATATTGCAACATAGTATTTTTTACAAGAGAAAACAATAAAAATCTCTAATTAAACTATTAGTATTTGAACAAACTTATTTTTTAAGATCGTTTCGATATCAGAAATTTGTCCAAATTTTTTATATTTTTATGGTTGTTGAAAACTGACTTTAAAGTTTAGGGCTATTTTTCCAATTTAGACAACCCACCCAAACTTTTTCTACAAAAGGGAATAGGATTGATTGGAAATTGCTAGCCAAAATGGCCCACCACGTTGGACTGGTCACCACTTAATTTAGAGTTTTTTTTTTCATTTAAACCACTTCAATCTCATATGTTATTGGGTCCGCCGATAGATACCGTGATTTAAGACCTAAAAAAAATCTATGCTGTTTTGGCCGTGCAATCTGCAATGAGGATTATTGGGTAGAAGGACCTGCCTAATAAACTAAAATTTCACATTACAATATTTGAATCTGAAATTTAAAAAGATGACCAGTTATTTTTTGACACATACTTGTAATTGAATTATAGGAGATAAGATTTAGTAAGAACAAATAAATTATTATTGTCAAGGGACATTATTTTCCTTAAATTTCGATGCAATAAAATGGAAATTACCATTCTCTTGAATTATTTTCAGAAAAAATTAAAAATCCAAACACTCAGGGCAACAGGAGGGAATATAGAGTTGGAAACAGGGCGGTGGCCTACCTTTCCCACATTCATCAAAGCCTACATCCAACAACAAAAGGTTGGTTAGATGGTGTCCACACACAATTAACTTTAGTATGCCTTTCAAAGTCAAAGTTTTTGTAATTGCGTACCCCACCATACGATTCCAGTCTCTTTCCTTGAACAAGTTTCCATCTGTGGGGCTAATTTGATGCCTCCATGGGTCTTATTGGTCTCATATTAAAGGGTATATGGTTCCCCGAACATGCGCTTAATACTTTTGAGTTACATTTCCAAAGAAGAAAAAATATTAAAACAAAAAGAAAATGAAAGTTGAAAGGTGTCTTTATGGCAGAAATTTTGCTGCTTTAAGGCCTTTTTCAATGTTTTATACATGATAAGGACCTGGATTCAAAAAAGCTGGCGTTTTCTTGGGTTAATATAGTCTGTGAAGTGAAGAACATCGGTGGGTTTGATTTTTCTTTTCATTTAAGACTCTTATTTTGATCCTCGCAGTTTGATCAGTGTCAGGTTTTGAATTGGAAATCGTAAAGCAGTTACAACCATTGACGGAGTTGAGAGGAAAGGTAAGCTCAGTTCATAAATGTCTTCACCAAACCATAACTAAGCATTCCTTGAGAGCTTGGTATTGAGGTTTTTAAGCATTAATTGATTTAGATGGCCTCCCAACGGCACAAAAGTTCTGGCTTTTGGTTTTTCTATCAATTTTCTCATTGCATTTTTCTCTCTCACTTCTTCTCTAATCTGCAGAAAGCAACAGGGTTGACCTTTTGATGACCTTGTTGCATGACCAAGCTCTTTTGAGTGGATTGATTCTCTTTCTGCACCAGGGAGAGTGGTGATGGTTAAGCTGTCTCCTGAGATTGTCCAAAATGATTGTACAACGAGCCAGTTTGTATCTTTGTATGGTTATACTCTACATGGTCGCATCAACTAGAGCTCAGAGCTCAACCAACTGCGCAAGGACCTGTAACACAAGCAAACTAGTCAAGCGAGTGCCTTATCCATTTGGGTTCGCTGGTGATTGCTCGATCCTTCTGAGCTGCACAGATACAGGGATCGAAATCGGAGGATTTCAAGTACAGAATATAACTTCCAGTGGCCTTTTGATCGACTTCCCTGCACAATGCGACCGCTCAGTTGAATCAATAAAGCCTTTGTTTGGTCAAACCATCGCTATCGCTTCGAGAAATAGTTTGCTACTTCAGAACTGCTCCAAGCCTCCTGAAGGGTGTTTAATACCCAGAAATTCGTTTGATTCGCTGTTAAATACAAGCACATGTAAATCAAAAAGCGACAACATTAGCTGCTTTTCCCAAGGGGATTTCGATATCTTGAATTACGAGAATTTGAGAAGGACAGAGTGCAAATCCGTATTCTCGTCGCTTGCTGTCGGGCCGGATAGTCCTGTGATTTCGATACAGCTGCAAAGAGCTGTTTTGGAATGGTGGCTTGAAGGCAACTGTTCTAGTGGACGTTGCCACGGAAACGGGGATTGCAAGGATGTGAATCTCGGTAACGGGAAGTCAGGGTTCAGGTGTTGGTGTAGAAAAGGTTTTGATGGAGATGGCTTCCTCGCCGGAGAGGGTTGCCGGAGAGGTGAGTCAACTTAACCTTTTGTATCTACTATCTTTCAAACATCTTTTCTTTTTTATTATTTCCTCTATCAACTTGGTTGTCTAATTTTGAATTGGTGGGGGTGGCTTTTGACTGGGGGAAAATGGCGTTAGTGAATCAGCCAATTAGAATGTAACGCGTCAAGGGTAGTGATTTCTGGTCGGTCCATGGTCTTAATCTTTGCTAAAGACGTGATCTTTAGGGGCAGGTTGGTTACAGTGCGTTCATCTAAAGGAAGAAGAATGGTTTGGTTTTTTCTATGGATGTTCTTGACTTTGACAGGGCAATGGTAGTACAGTGTGCTTGTTTGGTTCCTTTGCTACTTTGCTAAGACCACTTTTGTAGGATTAATATGGGATTTGGTCATAACTAGGAAAGAAAGATTTGTCAGAACGAAGAGCTGGGTAGGATTAAAAGCTACCCTTGTTTTGTTTTAAGATCAAAGTAAAAGCTATTTTTGCCTAAGAACTTTTAAGTGGTTGTAAACCATTTGTGGTCGCAGCTTAGTTTTGTTAGACGTGAAAGCTGCTTTCCATTAAAGTGGGGTTTTTCTCTGTATTATCGTTTGAAGATGCAATTGAAGTATGTGTATAGTTTGATAATAAGCAATTGGTCAATTGTCGTGGCCTTTTGCTTTTGGAATCGAAGATGCTACTTCAGATTGAAAATGGCCATTTGGATACATAAATCTGCCATGATTACAGGCTTTGCAGCACTGGAATTTCTGTCTCTATCATCTTCTAGTCTTATTAGCATGTGAAAATATTGGCAGAAAATAACTTAATAGTCTCCATAGGAAAGTGCACATGTTTCTATCTTCCGCTTGTTTTTCATCGTCAGTCATTAACAGAAACGTTGGACTGGTTTATTCAAATATAATGTCATTTATATGTTAAAGAGTTATAATTTCCAACCTTGTTCCTCTGATGAAGATGAATTGCTGATTCTTCCTTTTGGTTGCTACTTTGGCAGTTTCTAACTGCAACGCTTCGAAATACATGTCTGGCCAATGCGGCGGAACTACAAGAGTTGCTGCTCTAATTGGAGGTAGACTTCTCCTTTTATCTTCTTCTTGTGTTAGGTCCATCTGTCTATGTACTGTGGTAATTTAATGCCTACTTTACAAAGAATGTGAAACACTAAAACCTCTGGACATAAGTTGAATTCATTAGTTTTGGGGCCATTTTTGTTTGTAAATTTCTTGTTCAGGTTCCTCGTCGATCAGGTATATGCCTGTTGGTTTAAGTGAAGGAGGCCAATATGTTTGTTTGAAGCAGCCCGCTAAACAACTTGGCTTAAACTTTTTCTCCTTGTCTGTATCTTAGTTCCTTTTGGAATATAAGACGAAGTCTTCATTATTTCATTTTCAGGGATTGTTGCTGGAGCTTTATTTATGGCTGGTCTGGCCTTTCTTTGTTACTGTCTCAGAAAGAGGTCAAACCCTTGGAGTAACCGACAGAGTGCAAAGCGTCTTCTAAGTGAAGCTGCTGGGAACTCGAGTATTCCATTTTTGACATACAAGGAAATTGAACGAGCGACAAATGGCTTTTCAGAGAAACAAAGGTTGGGAAATGGAGCTTATGGCACAGTTTATGCAGGAAAGCTCCATAATGATGATTGGGTTGCCATAAAGAAGATCAGACATAGAGATATGGAAAGCATTGATCAAGTTATGAATGAAATTAAGCTTCTTTCTTCTGTCAGCCATCCTAACTTGGTCCGTCTCTTGGGGTGTTGCATAGAAGAGGGTGAACCGATCCTTGTATACGAGTTTATGCCAAATGGAACTCTTTGTCAGCATTTACAAAGAGAGAGGGGCCAAGGACTTCCTTGGACGATAAGGCTCACCATTGCTGCTGAAACAGCGAATGCTATTGCTTATCTCCATTCCGTTATCAATCCACCTATTTACCACAGAGACATCAAATCAAGCAACATTCTCTTGGATTACGACTACAGGTCCAAGGTAGCTGATTTTGGTCTTTCAAGGTTTGGCTTGATTGAGTCATCCCACATCTCTACAGCCCCACAGGGAACTCCAGGTTATCTTGATCCTCAATACCATCAGTGCTTCCATCTGTCTGACAAGAGTGATGTTTACAGTTTTGGGGTTGTTCTTGTTGAGATAATAACCGCACTGAAAGTGGTGGACTTTTCTCGTCCTCACAGTGAGGTGAATTTGGCTGCACTTGCAGTAGATAGGATTAAAAGGGGTTTTATTGATGAGATAATTGATCCCCAGCTTGAGCCACACAGGGATGCTTGGACATTGTCATCTATTCATAGTGTTGCAGAACTTGCGTTTAGATGCCTTGCTTTCCATCGGGATATGAGGCCCACGATGATGGAAGTGGCAGAAGAGCTAGAACACATTAGGCTAAGTTCATGGGTGCCAGATATGTGCATGGCCTCACCGATTGCTTCAACTTGTTCATCGTCAGACGATGAGAACGAGAAGTCAGTAAGTGTTGCCTCAAGTAAGAAGGAAGGGGTAAGCAGCCGGAAAGTTCTTGTTCCTCCTAGATCACCTGATTGTTTGACTTCATTGGAGGAGATTAAGGATAGCTCCCCAGTTTCTGTGCAGGATCCATGGTTAAGTGAACAGAGCTCGCCTTCAACAAACAGCTTATTGGGTAATGTAGTTCAGTGACAATGTAATAGTCAAGGTTGCAAGGGACTTTGTTTTTCCTTTCTGTGAATAGCAGGTTACTTATACATCTCTTACAGATTTATATATGATTATGTGCCAGCTTACTGCCTCCTTACAAATTTTTGTTTATGATCCGTATTACTGATTCAATTTTCATCAAAAATGCTAGGCTATTAATTGCTCGTGGTCTTATAATTCATTAGAAAGTAACAGTTAATCGACTGCCACTAAATCTATATAGGGAATATCATAATCGTGAGTTGAGATCTTCCGTCCAATTTTATCACGTCCAACATTGTTCAATACTCAAGATTACATTATTTTGACTATTGATCTGAACAGGGTTGGACAGAGTTGAATATAATAAAATTAGATAGAAGATTCGAGATGCAGGATCATTCATGATGAGTATGAGTTATGGATACGATTTTGTTTAACTCTAAAGTTGGGAGTGATTTTTTTTTGTTTTGCCTTTCGCAAGGGACCTATCTGGCTCGAATAAGAATTAGTCTATATATGGATAGCTTAAAGGTGCCTTTTTATAGTTGAGACCCTCCGAACTATAAAAAGGCACCTTTAAGCTATTCACATATAGACTAATTCTTATTCAAATCGGATAAGTCCCTTGCGAAAGGCAAAATTCTAACTTCAAGTTTTAAACAACTGTATACTGTATATGTAGGGATACTTTCTGAGTAATTTCTCTGTGGCTGTGGCTGGTAAAACTTTTTCCATGCGCCTTCGGATGGATAGAGAGGAAAATTGTTATTTTAGAAGTTTTCTTTTCTCCTTATTGTTCTTTTCCTTTCATATTTCCTTTAAAATATATTATTTTGTTCAAAAATTTTTTTATATTTACTCTTCTTTAATCTCATTTTGATTTATGGATTTCTATATTTTCATGAATTCTACTTTTGTCACAACTTATTATCTTTCTCTAATTTAGACCAAGTTTTACTTTTTAATTTAGAGAAAAACCTCTTGTATAATGTTTAGAAAATAGATTTGAAATGACGGATTAGAATGACAAATTGATAAAATTTTGATTGAACCAAATTTAGTTAAACTATAAATAAAAAGCATAAAAGAGTACTCCAAGTCCCATAAATAATAATTTATTAAACACATTTATATATTTAAATTTAATCATATGCAATATACTAATAAACAATTGTCTTTAAAAAATTTAATGTTAGATTCATGATTCTCAAAATAACTACTATCAAAACGAATAATCATATTAAAATAGAAATATAAATGATAAATTTAAGAATTATTTAATTCTATTTCTATTGTTAGTTACAATATTTAGATTTTAGATTATTAAAGATAAAAAATATATTTAATTGAAATTTATAATTAAGACAAATTAAAGATATAAACATATATAATTTTAAAAACTCATTTTTTCTTCCCACTTCAATATTGAAAGCAAGGTAACACAATGTAATTTTTATTTTATCAAACGCGTGCATATACACAAACTTAAGACTATTTGTTTTCACTTCTATTTTTCTGTTATAGTTTATAATTTATAGCTTGTAGTTTTTGTTTATTATTTTTGGTTTTTAAATAAAATCAAAATCCTATTTGATTATTAATGTGAATGTAGTTATATTTTTGTTACTGATGATAATTATATATTAAATAAAACTTAAAGATAAATTATTTTTACATAATTAAATTTATTTTAATTTCTTATATAATATTTATTCATAAATTATCAATAGATTATTTTCTTTTATTAAATAAATAATTTAAAATTAAATTTTAATTATAAATTAATGTTCATTTTAAATATATTTTAATTATTAAATCAACTTTTATTTTAAGTTTATATATTTGAAGATATTTT
>JANZXV010000210.1:21756316-21771627 GCA_027576455.1 Erythroxylum roigii | reverse complement strand
TTCATAAGACACATTGATGACTTAAGAAGAATCTTCATCTTCCTTTAGAAGATTCATTAGGATTATTCCTAGGTAAAATTTCATATGAAATACATTTACAAACTTATAATATATAAAAACTTCAACTAACTGTAGGGGATAAATTGTCATTTAATCTTAATTGTTGACTCAAGTCAATCTCAATTATCCATCCTTCTATATAAGGTGCATGATGTTAAGATGGTTCACTTCATAATTTTTTATAATTGTCGATAAAGAAAATACCACCTACCCTTTGTATGTCTATTTGGATTTATTTTTAGCTAGCTTACTTGAGAAGATTTAGTGCTAAGGCGGTAAAAAAGTTTGTGTTCTTTTTTAAGCTTCAAATCTTCCTTTACCCTTTTAAATTATGATGGCAGCATAGATGATAATAGTAGTTAAAATAATGAGATGAGAGCCTCTTATTCTATTGAATATAGTGATGTAAGATAAATGGCTCCAATTTTTGGAATAGCATCCATGTATTTGTCAAGTCTAGTGAGACCATATTACCCTAACCTATGTATTCAAATGACAAGGCCACTTTTAAAGTGTCATAAGAACCTGAGCCAATCAAGTTTAAGAAAGTGTTTTGCTTATACATGTCTCGCATGGTATCCATGCTTAAAGACTTCGATAAGATCTTCAAAATGTGATTAAATCCAAATGAACATAAAAGGATTGCGTTTTAAAAGATCATGGAGAGATTCCACATCCTTAAGGAGATAAGGTTATAAATTATTTTTCCAACCTTATTGTTATAAGGAAGACCCATCAAGTTGTTTCTTTCATTTATCTTGTCAAAAATTTGTATACTCTTTCATCATGAACAACTTCCTAACAATGTTGTCATCTTATAATTGCTCCTACCTTACTCAATATGTTTGAATTTCATGGTTCTTCACCGTTTTCCCTTATTCTAGGCTTTTTAGGTCTTCTAGGCTTCTTATTGATCAAAGGAGGTAATATGAGCTACAATTTTATTTGTTCTTTGCTCAAAATTTTTCACGTATTCTAAATTGTGCTCAATACGATTTTTATGATTGTTTTAATATATCCCACTTTCTAAACTGTTAACAATTTTGTTCTTGGTTGTAAGAACTCATTTTTTGGTAGTATTTATTTTCCGAACGAGATTGAAGAGAAGCTTTAGCAGGTATTGAAATGACATTCATTTCCTTATATTTTTGACAATGCCAACAATGACTTTGCACACATTTTAATCGAAATTGTATCAGTTTCTATATTATTAATTATAGCTCCGTCATCATCTTCTTTCACGTACTTTAGAAAGATCCTTTTACGTGTCGGGTGAGGTAAGTGAATTTGTTTTTGACTACGCCTAATTGAACTTAGTTTAATTTGGGTATTTGTTTGCGATTTGAACTTCCCATGTGAACGTATTATATGGTTGATTTAATTTGGCTTGCACAAAATGAAACTTATTTTTTGCTATGAACTTTGGTTTATTAATGAATTAATATAGGATTAGTTTGACTTATATTATTATTCCAATTACCTTAATTATGTCAATCTGTTATTTCATTAATGCTCTTTGAAATGATTATGTTCTGTTTACTTTTCATATGCGAATTTTTACATGGTTGTTTTTCTAATTATATATGTTAAACTAATTTATTAAATTAAGTATTCATATTTTTATGAATACTTATTATATTTGCACTAGTACATATTTACTATAGGTTAAATATCAAACTTTTAACACTAATTCTCTTCTAACATATATGATTACAAACATATATGTTCGATCTTCAGTTTACAAATATTTTACATCTCAACATATAAACCATAACTCATAGCTCGTGATGGAGCTCCCGTGAGGCTTATCAGTGAAAAATACCAAGAGCCTAGGAGTCAAAACGAGAACTACTTATGTTGATTAACAAGTCTTATCTTAGATGTTTTGTAATCTTTGGCTAACATTAATGATACTAACTATGGATTCACTGTTTTAAATCAACAGTTTTCCATAAATGAGTTTTCGAGATAGATCTTGGATGTATAGATGATTAACACATGGTGGTTTCATTAATCATGAATTTGTTGAGGGAGTTGAAGCTTTTATTAATTATGCATATTCTCAACCTGCATATATGGATGGGCCAAAGATCTGATGTCCATGTAAAAAGTGCATACACAAATTTTCCTTCCTATTGATGAAGTTAATAGGCTTTTGCTGAGAAAAGGGTTTGTCCCCAATTATTTTGAGTGGACACGACATGGGGAACCGTTGATTTCTAGCACCTCAACGGGTAATCAAGCACAATCACCTGTCAACTTAAATGAGTTTGAAGAGGGGATTGGATTTAGAACAAATTATGTTGATGGGACTGAAAATCCATACATGCAAATAGTTTATGATGCAGCTGGTTATACCTTTGAGTAAAATAGGGAAATTCTTGAAGAAGAACCTATCCTATATGCAAAACAGTTTTTTGACTTACTACAGTCAGCTGACCAAGAATTATAGCCAAATTGTGAGACAATGACCCAATTGTCTTCAATTGCTCAAATTTTGAGCATAAAGTCTTAAGGGCATATTTTGGACCGTAGTTTTGATAAAATTCTTGAATGGTATAATATAATGAATCATTGCCTCCAGATCATACAATGGTTAATAGTTTTTACAATATGAAGAAACTTATTAGGGTTGCTTTGCCTATCGGAAAGAATGATTGTTGCAAATTAAGATGTATGTTGTATTGGGGAGATGATGTGGAATTACAAGAGTGCATATTTTATGGTCAATCTAGGTTCAAGCCTATAAAGCGTTCTATGAAACAGAAATTAGTTCCCTAGAAGCTGATGTTTTATTTCCCATAAACTCCAAGACTTGAAAGATTATATGCTTCTGATGTTACTGCATCTCACATGAGATGGCATGATGAACATGAACAGGAAATTGGAATAATGAGTCATCCATCAGATGCGCTGGCATGGAAACATTTCAATGACACCCATCTTTAGTTTGCAGCTGAATGTCGAAATGTTAGGCTGGGATTGTCGACGGATAGATTCCAACTTTTTGGTCAATTCAGCCAGCAATATTCATCATGGACAATCATAATTACTCCTTATAATTTGCCTCCATTGATGTATATGAAAGAGGTATATATGTTCTTGATAGTGATTGTGCCAGGCCCTACAAATCTAAAGGATAAAATTGATGCCTTCTTCCAACCATTGATATCTGAATTGCAACATCTTTGGGAATATGGTGTTCAAACATATGATGTTTGTCTGAAATAGAATTTTATGTCGAGAGTGGCTTTCATGTGGACTATTAGTGATTTTTTGACATATGCCATATTATCTAGATGGAGCATAGCTGGAAAATTGGCTTGTCCTTATTATTGTGGCAACGATTTTGATACGTTTTATCTTCCAAACGGGGGCAAAATATGTTGGTCTGACAATCACAGAAAATTTCTTCCTCCAGATCATCCATTTAGACACAATAAAAAAAAGTTCATTAAGAATAGGATGGTAAAAACACCACCTCCTCTGCTCAAAGCTGGTGAAGAGATTTTGCAAGAGGTTGACGAATTAGGCTTGCAGAAAGTAACAGAATTTGAAACTGATGAAGTAAATAGAAGCATTAGTCAAAACTTTGGTTGGAGAAATTGAAGCATCTTTTAGGATTTTCCATATTGGAAAACTAATTTGATATGTCATAATCTAGATGTGATGCATATTGAGAAAAATATTTTTGACAATTTGTTAAATACCATTATGAACATTGAAGGGAAAACAAAAGAAAATGCAAAATCACAAGCTGCTTTGCAACTTTTTTGTAGAAGGAATGAGTTACATAAAGATCTTCGCACCGGAAAATATCCGAAAGCATGCTACACTTTGGACAAAAAACAAAAGGAGATTTTATGTGAATGGTTGAAAAGTCCAAAGTTTCCTGATGGCTTTGTTTCAAACTTGGCAAGGTGTGTGGATTTGAAGGAAATACAAGTTATCTAGGATGAAAAGTCATGATTGTCATGTGTTTATGCAAAGGCTAATTCCAATTGCATTTCGGGAGTTGCTACCGAATAAGATTTGGGAAGTAATAACATAATTAAGTTTGTTTTTCAAAAGTTTAACAACATCTGAAATCAAGTTGGCTGGAATGGAAAAACTAGAAAGGAAATTCCAGTAATTTTGTGCAAGTTAGAACGGATTTTTCCTCCAAGCTTCTTTGAATGTATGGAGCACCTACCTGTGCATTTAGTGCATAAGGTAAAACTAGTTGGTTCAGTTCAATATCGATGGATGTATCCATTTGAGAGGTAACTCGACAAAAATTATTGCAATAACCATATTAACATGTTTTAAGTACAATATTGTAATAACCATATTCTCTAATATAGGTATTTGCATCACTTGAAGAAAAATGTCAAAAACAAGGCCAGGGTTGAAGGTTCGATACATAATGCTTATTTAGTGGAGGAAGTTAGTATATTTTATGAACATTATTTTGAACCGCATGTTCACACAAGAGAAAGAAAAAGTTTCTCGTAATGACGATGGGGGAGGAACGAGTGATGCTGAAGGTAACTTGTCCATTTTCACATATCCTGGATGAACATATGGGCGTGAAACAAGAAGAATGTTAACAGAGGAAGAAATTAAGTCTGACCACGGTTACATTTTATTGAACTGTCAAGAGGTTCAAACTTTTGTGCAGTAAGTTAAACATGAGTATTTTAGTTTTCAAATTTTGTGTTGTTAATAACTTAAATGTATAATAATGTATTTAGATTATACGAGGCATTGTTACACGAGATAATGCCAGACAACACACAGGATGATATAAATAAAGAAGTTGGAAGACACTTTCCTCGATGGTTCGAGAGATATGTAAGTTTTCACTTACAAATATTCTTGTAGCTCAATACCATATTTAAGTGTTGAAATAACATTATTCTCCTTGATATGATAATTTCTTTTATGTAGGCCTTAGAAAATCCAATAGAGAACAAGTTTATTTGTGATCTTGCAAAAGGACCTCTACGAACTGTTAAATCATATTCGTTCTATTTCATTAATGGATACAAATATCATACAGAATATCATAGTCATAGCATCAACAATAAATAGTGGAGTTTCCATACAGGGATAATTGATGGATTACTATAGTAAAATTATTGAAATACTTGAAGTTGAGTACCCTATATTGCCAATAAAGTGATGTGTGATATTTAAATATGACTAGTATGACCCAACTACAAATGTTGATTGAGACAATTTGAACCTTTCGTGTTAGCAATGCAAACAAAACAAGTGTGTTATGTCCTTTTTCCAAGCTTACGACGAGATATGACAGATTAGTTGGCGGTTTGCAAAGTTAAACCTAGAGGTGCTTTTGAATCATATGGAAAAGGAGAGTAGAGAATTCAAAGTGAAGCGTTTCAGAAAGATGTTCATTTTGTAAATGCATCTATTACATATGATGATAATGAACCTTTGAATGATCCATCTAACGAATATGTTGAAATTTCATCTAGAGAGGATGACGAAGGTCAGATATCTGAAGAGGAGCCAGAGTTTGATTCTTAATCTTCCTAAGATGAAGATGATTGTAATTTACAATTAAGTTATGATAGCGATTAATTTGTGTTTGTAATTGAATATTTTATTTGTCAAATCAATGATTTCCTTTTCAGTATATTATGTTAAGTATTTAATTCAAAATCTTAATTAAGGAATTTCGACATGGCGATTGGCTCCGAATGGTAGTAATTCATTCCGTTGGGAGGAATGTGGCAAAATTGTCCCAACCTAAGGAATAAACAATGCAGGGAAAATCTCTACTTCACACACCAACACTCGTTTGCCTTCTATAGCCGCTCTTCTACTTCAAGGTGTTTAGTATGATTTGAACAACGTCACTTTCCTTATTATGTACATCTCATTTCCTTTGATGAAGTTATTATATATATTCATATTTGATGGTCTATACTACATGTTGTTTTAAGCTTCCTTGAATCTCAAAGATGACATGTATGTCGATAGAGGCGAGAGCGATGTCATAAGGGTCTATAAAGGATTAGGGAGATCGGTTCTTGTGGAAAATTTGTCAATTCCACAAACCTCGTTTGGACATTCATGCATGCATTAATATCCAGTTTTGGTTTGTTTAATGGTTTTCTAATATGACATTATCTAAGTTCTATACTGATTGTGTTTTAGATAAATTTGTTCCTGCTAGTAGTTCATCTGGAGAGTTAGTCTTCCATACTAAATCTGATGACTCATTCACTGTATCCTCTATAAGTTCAACTATAATGGAAACACCGTTGCAAGAAGGTGTTAAAAAGCCTACATTTGAGGGAAGAAGTTTCACTATTTCTATTAGTGCGTTTGAACATACCAGGACCCTTATCTGGAATCCACACATCGGGAACTCATTTACCTTTACCGACTCTCAAGTCATATGGAATCCAAGAAAATAATTATATCATTGTGATTTATTGATGCAATACATTAGACTCAGCTTTAAAGTTGATTTATTTTAAATGTGACTGTAAGAATTTGTCAAACAACCTCCCTACTAGTTATTGAGTATGGGCTGTTATTGTTCTTGTTCTACAACTTTAACAATTGTTAACCTTCTATTTCATCGTTTATTCTTCAATATGATATTCAACAAATCGCCTTATGTCCTTTTCCATATATTATGTAAAATATTGAATTCAAATTCTTATATTTGTAGAAAATTCAAAAAACTTTGAATTTTACGTAAAAATATAGGACCAAAGAGACAGCGGGAGGTTATGCGGCCCAGGTTCAAATGCATGCTCGGAGGTACTTACTATGAAGGTGGACCGTCACAGTCTGCAACTGGCACTGCATCACCTCCTCCCCCTCTAGGGCCTACAGTTGCAGATGAGGCGTCACTTACTGCTCGTCCTGCTACACCATCCCCAACTTATACATCATCCACTACCCCTTTATCGGATGGAGGAGACGACTACTAGCCTGGAGCTGAGGGGCCTGATGGAAGAAAGTACATAACAATTGACAATAATCTGTAAGTGAAATCACATTAAACACTTTATGTTTTTAATTAAGTTATAGGTTTATCGATTTTTTCATGGTATAAAATTACTTCATATATTAGATTGATTTTGTCTAGACCGTGTTCCAAAAATATGACATCTACATTTAAGGAGAGAATTGATCATGAGGGTTATGTGTAGAAGAATATCTCTCAGGTCACAAAGGGATTTTACTTTCAAGAGTTTGAGGTACAATTAATTTTTTTTCTTTTTATATTGATTTGTATACATTAACGAAAACAGCCTCTCTACTATGTAGGGGTAAGGCTGCGTACTATCAAACCTCCACAGACTTTGCTTTATTGCGGAACTTCAGACTGGGTGTGGTGATAATATTGATTTGTTTACATTAATTAGATAAATATTATTACATTATAGCAACTCACCATTGATCTTTTTTTTTCAGAATTTTTTTTCCTAAGATTCTAGTTTTGACGCGATCATATATAAAGTATGGGAGAGGCGAGCTCGTACACGTTATCGCGACTTTATTGGTGCGATACACAAGGCTGATGTACGGCCGCCTTATATTTCATAGCAAATATGGAGTCGTTGGCAGGAGTATTGGACAAGCCCTGAGGCAATGTCCATCTTTGGGCGTAACTCCACCAACATACGGGAGGATCAATTACCCACTACGAGCATGCACAAAGACTTGTAAGTATTTAAAGTTGACACTTATATTGTAAATGTTTTACTTTGTTGTATTTCAATTTAAATTGATTAGTGAATGTTGAAATGAAAATATGTGTTTTATGGATGATGATAATGGTATAAATGTCTGGTGCCATATATAGCTGTGTTGAGTTATTTTATTTGTTCAACAAGGGAGAAATATCATAAAAATAGAGAAAAACTTTCTCA
This sequence comes from Erythroxylum roigii, assembly GCA_027576455.1. Classification (NCBI taxonomy): domain Eukaryota; kingdom Viridiplantae; phylum Streptophyta; class Magnoliopsida; order Malpighiales; family Erythroxylaceae; genus Erythroxylum; species Erythroxylum roigii. Next base: position 21,763,669 of record JANZXV010000210.1, on the reverse strand, counting down.
AAATTTTTTTATAAAATCTAGTTGGCATCTAACATTTTAGGTTCAATATGTAAGAAAAGTCTATGGGCATGAGGCCTACACATACTCAGGTATTTTTGCACACTCACACGAAGAAGCATGACGGTGTGACATTTGTCAACAGCCGATGTAAAGAACTAAATGTATGTGAAATTAATGCTTTATTATTATTTCTTAATAACTATCACTTACTAATTTAAACATTGCTTCCTAATAGGACCAAATACAAGAAATTATTCAGTGACAGTCTCAATAGGAAACACCTGTTAATGAGACTCATAAGTGTCTTGATGTTGTGGGTGGTAGGGACCGTCGTGGAAGGATCTTCAGGCTAGGTTGATTTGTAAACACATGTTATTCGTAATCTTCCATGTCCAGTACAGCAACATCTAGTAGATGGTCGCAAATCGATCACATCAATCGGCTTTAGACAATAGTGGACACATTGATAGACACCATAGCTCAGCTGAGATAAGAGATAGATGAGATGAAGGCGAGGGGTAGCACCTCAAAGCACCGGCGGTCACCAGGACATATTTCATAGCAAATATGGATATGGAGTCTTTGGCAGGAGTATTGGACAAGCCCTGAGGCAATGTTCATCTCAGGGTGTAACTTCACCAACATACAGGAGGATCAATTACCCACTACGAGCATGCACAAAGACTTGTAAATATTTAAAGTTGACACTTATATTGTAAACTTTTTACTTTGTTGTATTTCAATTTAAATTGATTAGTGAATGTTGAAATGAAAATATGTGTATTATGGATAATGATAATGGTATAAATGTTTGGTGCCATATATGGCTGTGTTGAGTTATTTTATTTGTTCAACAAGGGGGAAATATCATAAAAATAGAGAAAACTCTCTCGAATTTTTTTATAAAATATAGTTGACATCTAACATTTTAGGTTCAATATGCAAGAAAAGTCTATGGGTATAAGGCCTACACCTACTCAGGTGTTTTTGCACACTCACACGAAGAAGCATGACGGTGTGATATTCGTTAACAGCCGATGTAAAGAACTGAATGTATGTTAAATTAATGCTTTATTATTATTTCTTAATAATTATCACTTAATAATATAAGCATTGCTTCCTAATAAGACCAAATACAAGAAATCATTCTGCGACAGTCTCAGCAGGAAACACCTGTTGATGAGACTCAGAAGTATCTTGATGTTGTGGATGGTAGGGACTGTCGTGGAAGGATCTTCAGGCTAGGTTGATTTGTCAACACATGTTATTCGCAATCCTCCACGTCCAGTACAGCAACATCTAGTAGACGGTCACAATTCGATCACATCAATCGACTTCAGACAACAGTGGACACATTGATAGACACCATAGCTCAGCTGAGATAAGAGATAGATGAGATGAAGGTGAGGGGTAGCACCTCAAAAGCACCGGCGGTCACTAGGACATTAAGATTGTTGTAGTCATTTGCTTTGAATTACGAAGACTTATTATGTACACCGTAATGTTTTTATTATTAATTGAGATAATTTTAACTTTATATCATCAATCAACTTTCTGTTTAAACAAATTAAATATATAAATAAATTAAATTATTATGCATAGATAATTCATAACTGTTGAAATTATGCATTTATCATAAGATCATGAAATAAAATTTAATGTCGGGTTTTTTTAAAAAACTTCTTAATTTTATTTACCAACGGAATATATAAGACCGTCGCAAAATACCACTATATGTACCGACGAAAAACATTAAACCATTGGTAAACTATAAAAATCTTTACCGACCGTTCTTCTTTTTCCATCAAAAAATGTGCCGACGAGAAAAACCTTTTATCGACGGAAAAGCCTGTCCGTCGGTATACTTTACCGACGGAAGGACACATAAAATGTCTGTCATAAATTTACCTATAGTCGTATTAATGACGCCATTGTCTGTTGTTTTATTCCGTTGATATTTTTTATTATCGACGGAATGCTTACGCTTACAGTCAGTTTTTTCCATCTGTAAACTACATACTTCTTGTAGTGAAAGAACTAACACTCTTTATCTACTCTCTCTAGAAATTAGAACTTTTTTTAGTGCTTATTTAGATGAGCTTATATCAGTAGAGTTTTTCTGAGAAGAGCTTTTTCAAAAAGCCAGTTGACTGTTTGGCTGTCAATTTAAAAAAACAGCTTTTTAAAAAGAGCTTCATAAAGTAGACTGTTTGGCATCATAAAAATAAAAAAACTTTTATTAATTTTAAATATATTTTATTTTATAATAAAATTATTTTTGCTAAATAATATTTAAATTATACTAAACAATATGCAAATTACAATACATTATAAATGTGCAACTTTCATGATTGGTGTCATACTTTCGTAGCAGAGCATCTTATATTATAGGAATCTTGACCACATTATCACTGTTATGACAATAGAATACTAGAAAAAAGCAGCAGGACTTATCCTCCTGTTTCATCATCTTGAAGACAGAGTGCATGAAAATTAAAAAAAAAAATTCTGGAAAGGAAGAAACAGGGCATAGAACAGAGTTCATATATTGATCTTTTTCAGAACTTGTTCAAGCACCATGATTTTTTGAGGATTCTCTTAAAAGTCTTTCGAAACTTGAATTATTATGAAACTAAACAAGATTCTGTACTCAAATTATCATCATCTTTACTTCCATACCTTTCTCTCTTGCTATCTTCCAATCTTTATTGTTCGTAGATGTTTCAGTTATATTACAAACTGATGGGGTTTAAGCACTTAACCCAATGGAAATTGTATCAGCTTAATGCTTCACACCTTTATTCCATGCTTCGACTAGGGACGCAGTCCAATCAACAAAATGACATAGACCAGTTCGTAAGCAGCTTCTGCACACAGATTGCGGCTTGGCATACACAGTGACTGCCTTGAAACAAACTGATTTGGTTTCTTTTTATATGAACTTTCCAAGATTCTGTAGCAAGGCTCATATGTTTATCACATAAACTTGGAGCAAAAATCAAAGATGAAGAACGAATAACAGAAGGAAAAAGAGAAATAGAGCTACAAATGAATGATTACAACCAAAACTTTTTCAGGTTCTTTCGACTGGTCGCTTCAGATTTCAGAATTCTGATATAATCGTCAACCATGATGCATCATTACTTAATTTACTTAATTCAAGCGTTCATATACTATATTGCCTTCCTCTTCATAAAAATTTGCTTATAATTACTGCATAACTTACTGAAGTCGCTCCTCAGAGAGGACTAAATTGTTGTTATCATGAATAAGAGTTTATGATATATGAAACGGATAGCTTCAGTAGCTTCTTGACATGGTTATTCTCTTGCAGGTTTTCCCAATTTGGGAAAGAAACCAAAATCAGTAGCCAAATGTTGCTTGGCTTGGAAATTAATCTTAAAATTCATTAGTCGTTATCAAACATAGGCAGCAAGAAACAGATAATCATTCGCACTCTAAGACTTTTCATGCCACTTATACATGCAATTTTGTCCTCTCTTGTTTTTAATCTGATGATGACCCCTTTCAGTTTGGTTGAAGGAATCGATCGAAATGCAAACGGAATCCAATACCCAAAGTATTGCAAAATCATCAAACAACTTAAGACTATAATATTTACCCCAACTCTGTCAATAAATGGAATCAAAGATCAATAGTAATCCATTTTAGCTAAGGCTTGAATCTTTGCCTGCAAGATTGGCAAGTGATCTCTATGCATTTAGAATCTATCTGTCTTGTCGCTCTCTCCTTCAATCTCTCTACTCTCTCCACTTCCTATCTAGCTCTTTGCCACATATTTTTCGCTGTCGCAAACTCACCGCAGACCCAACACGCAGACGTCGACGTCTGCGTATTAAACGCAGACCCAAACAGGCACGAAATAACATTTGAACTAACCTGTGAGTATCGTGGGTGTCTTCAGAAGATGAGTTGTAAGTGATTAGAGAAGATGAGTCGTGAGTGTGTGAGTGAACAGAAAAAGAGAAAGAAACGAAAGAGACGTTCTAAAATTTGATATTTACGGAAGCGACACGAATTGGTCTACCCGAAAAAACTAAAATTTGGAGCTTTTTTAAAAAGTTCCGAATTTTAGCTTTTGAAAAAGCTGTATTTTAGTTTTTTAAAATGCTATTTCTACTGTAAAAGTATTTTTGAAGTTTTCAGCCAAAGACTCATTTTTCCTTAAAATGACTTTTGCGGTGAAAAAAATACTTGTGGAGCTTCAAAAATTTGAACCAAAAAGGTACTTAATATTATTATAAGATGAATTTCATCGAAGAAATTGGAGAAGTTTTTCAGATTACCGAATTGAAATTGTTTTTAATTTTTAATTATTATCGTTAATTTCTCAACAAGCTCGTGTGGCAGTTAAGTTCTTGTAGACGTGAAGAGGGAGTGTCATTGAAACCATGGGTGTGATGTAAATGAGTCATTTGCATAAAAGAAAGAAAGAGACAGGCACTTCTCATGATACCAAGTCATCATGTTTTCTTTTTCGGCTGAGAGTACAACAATGATTTTATCATTATGTTGTCTTGACCGAAGATTCGCCTTCTAACTTCCAAAGCATTCTTTAACATCGCTCAAGACAAAGGCACGAACTTTAACTGCTTTTATTTTGAGTGGTGTATGTTTGTGACTTGACGTGTGTTTCCAAAGCTGACAACTAAGCACGCTTGTAAATTGGTCATTGGAAATCGGCACCATCGAGGCTCCTAGTTTTATTCCTTGTTATTGCAAAATATATATATATATATACATATATGATAAAAGTGATGACTTCAAGAAAATTGTTCCATTTCGAATTGGCAATTGGGACAATGTTAGATAGAATCGAAGTAAAAGAAGTACTATAAATCTGACTCAAGGTGGTGATAAAGGACCATAGCAGAGAAGCACAAAACAAATATCATCCCAAGTCGCATAACACAACCATGTGTTTTAAGGTTGATTGCAGCCAATGTGGGAAGTATTCGTGGGGGGGTTGTGGCAAGCACCTCAGCGCCGTCTATGCCAACATTGAGAAGGGCAAACATTGCATGTGCCGATCATGGCCTGGTGTTGTCATGCCGGTCCAGCTGATAACTACTGACCAACCACCACTGGAGGCTTCCTCAGCTTCAACCACAATTGCAGGTATATCTGCAATGGGTTCTTAAATTATCCATAGAATTCCTTTAAACATTTGCGGTTCTTGATTTGATTATCTTGTTAGGTACATATTTTTGTCAGAGGTACTTATTTATTGATTTCATTAGTGTGTAGGTTGTTGTGTTAAATGGGTGTATTAGTGATGTATCCTGTAGTTAATGCAGTTGTTGTAGTCCTTTTCAGTTTTGCTTAATTGCTCCAAGGAAAAAAAAAGAAAGAAAGAGTACGATATCCATAGAGATAGATTTGTCTTGTTTGTTTGAATGTAAAAAACAAAGTGGGATTTGATGAGAAAGGGTGACAATGAACAATTCTTACAATTTTTAAAAAATTAAAAATATAAAATAATACTCTCTCCTATTTAAAATAAGTGTCGTTTTAGAGAAATTTTAATTATTCAAAATAAGTGTTGTTTATGACTTTTTATGCATGTTTATGATTTTACTTTCAAAATTACCTTTTAATTTCTCTCACATCTTAATTACACAGATTATATTTTCAAAACACTTTAACATATAATTAATAAGAATATATCAGACGTTTTTTAATAAGTGTGCATTTCTGTCAAACGATACTTATTTTAAATAAGGGAAAGTATTTTTTAATTATATCTGATCTGCTAGTCCTCAAGCCTATCCGAGATTTCATGAACCGCCTATTAAAAATATCTTAATCTAGATATATAGGTTAGCGGCATCTTTATTGACGAGGTTGTTTTCCTGCAGGCACCCAGAAGTCTTAAGACGGACAGTACCATCTATTCCTAACCTGAAATCTTGTCGGGGCTTCGTAAACTTGGAATAAACGCCGAACATATTTGATTAGGCATTTTGTGAATTTCTGTGGAGGTGGCGGGAACTACGTTCAATGTATGTTGACCCAAGTTGCCATCTTTATCATCATTTACTTTTCTTTTTCCAATTGCCTCATATCCTTCTTTCCCTTTTGTTTATTATAAATAAATAGAGAAGTATAGTCTGTTCTCTTGATATGGGAATGGGTGCTCTTAAAAGAAAAGAAAAACCAAAACCAAAACCAAAGAATTCTATAATGCAAAAGAAGAGTCTGAGCATGACGTCTGATCATGTCTTTTTGGCTGTTTTGTTTCTGCTTTTGTGGTCCTCTTCAATGAGGCCCAGAAACAGCATATACCCACGAACAAGAAACAAGGTGCTTGTGCCCCCACATGAGATGAGCTAAGCAATGCTTCCCTTTCCCTTTCCCTTGGTTCATTTTGTCTCATGATTTGTCACTGGGCCATGTGAATATGCTGAAATCAAAGCAAGTGTTCCATTAGTCCCAAAACGTAATGATTTCCCCTGCTTTTCATATATCACTCAGGAACAATATTTACAAGCACTGCTTTTTGACCAGTAATCCTGTCCTTTGTCTGAAAACAAATGCAAGTAAATTGACTAATTTCATAATCATGACCTATGACTAATAATGATTTTTTCAAGTAATTGATATTTTGAATTTAAATCGTATGAATTTTACAAGATTATCAAAAGGTTGAATCTTCTCAATCTGATTTTCTGCTTGAAGTAAAGTGGTTAGCATGTCATATAGATTATTTAATAAATTGCTAGTTATAAAAAAGTAATTACCCATAAATGACTCGCTAATCAAAATTTACTTTTCCTTTCTTTTTCTCTCAGGAGTTAAGATCTTCTGTCCAATATTATGATGTCTTATTGTGTCCAATAAATCTCAGCTATTTATTTATATGAGGTCCATATGAGACTCGCGTAAGTCCCGCGAAATAAATAGTTGAGATTTTATGAGACAGACTAAGACAGAGTAAAACTGAACAGAGAATCTGATTTCTTCTCTCAATTACGAACCTATCTTGTCTAGCAGCTACGATCACATACCATTCTTGTCTCCTCATTAATAGGGGCATAAATGTTAGGCAAGAATGGCAGATAAGTTGGCATAAATGAAAGGAGGGACCGAAGTATTTGACTTCGGACCTAAATTTCAAGGAAAAGGTTCATCATGAATCAAAAAGTTACGGGTGTTTGCTCAAATTCAAGCTTTCTTCCATAAAACGTGAGGGAAACTAATGAAGAATCATGTTAGTGTTGCATCCTTTGGTATATACTACTCCCCCGATTTATAATAAGTGTCGTTTTAGATACATTTTAATTATTTAAAATAAGTGTCATTCTTAACTTTATATGCATGTTTATAATTTTA
>JANZXV010000210.1:21741025-21751423 GCA_027576455.1 Erythroxylum roigii | reverse complement strand
AAAAATACTCTATTTTGAATATAACAAGTTGTATTTATAGCTTCTGCCCAGAAATACTTAGGAAGATTCATTTCACATAGCATAGTCCTTATCATTTTCTGAATCGTCCTGTTCTTTCTTTTTACAACTCCATTTTGTTGTGGTTCTAAGAGCAGAGAAATTATGCAAAATTCCATTCTCTTCACAAAACATTATGAATTTTTCATTTTCAAATTCTTCACCATGATCACTCCTAATTCTAGCGATAAAAATTCCTTTTTCATTTTGTAACTTTTTGAATAAAACTTTGAAGAAGTTAAGAGTTTCATCTTTATGTGATAGAAACAATATCCAACAAAATCTAGTGAAGTCATCAATAATTACGAGACCATACTTATTTCTGCCAAGACTTATTAGTGTTCTAGTTGAACCAAACAAATCTATATGTAACAGCTCTAGAGGTCTAGACGAAGTTACAACATTTTTAGAGGAAAAAGATGTTTTAACTTGTTTTCCTTTTTGACAACTCTCACAAAAAAATTTTTGTTAAAACTTATCTTTGGTAATCCTCTTACCAAATTATGTCTAACCAACTTGGAAATATGTTTAAAACTAACATGACCTAGCTTTTTATACCAAATCAGTTTTTCCTCATCTGTTGATATAAAACATGAAATATTTTGACTTGTCAAATCATCTAAGTTAATTTTATAGAGATTATTTCGTCTCTTGGCACAAAAGAATATGGAACCGTCCTTGTTTTTTACTACACAAGAGTTTTGATTAAAGGTTACTTCAAAACTAGAATCACATAATTGACTTATACTAATTAGATTATGCTTTAAGCCTTCAACTAGCAGAACATTATCAATAGATGAAAAAGAATCTTTAACAATTTGCCAATTCCAACTATTTTGCCTTACTGGTTGTCTCCAAAAGTTACTGATCCTCCTTGCTTATTTGGACGTCTAAGAACATAGACCTTCTTCTCGTCTTATGCCTCGAGCATCCACTATCCAAGTACCATTGGTGCTGGTTGCTTTTTCCAAGAAAGGAGATCCACAGTATATAGTGTATTTTTATTAGGTACCCATATTTTCTTGGGTCCTTTGGGGTTAGCCTTCTAATTATTCATCAAGTGATAAGAATATTGTTTCTTTTTCTTTCTGTTAGGAACAAAGCTCTTATTATGATGAACATTACTATTATTAAAACCTAAACCACTCTTATCATTTGGATGTCTATACTTCCCAATCATATCATTCATCTTTTTTGTACTTTTAGTAAATGTTGATAAATTTGCTGAGAGACTGTTAATCCTTTGTTTCAGTTGATTAATTTCCACAGATTTATCTACAATTACTTTCTTTATCATATCGTCTACTTGTTTTTTAAGGCGGGCATTTTCTTTTTCTAAAACTTCTGTGTTCTTCAAACTTTCAGCAAATTTCTTTTTTAATATCCTATATTGTTTTAATATAGCATGTGAATCTTCTAACAATTCTAAATAAGCATCCTGAAGATCATTAAAGTTAGAAATTACCTTATCATCACATTCCGTCTCAACTACCAAGCATATATTTGCTTGTTATTATGTTTCTAAATTGGAGTTAGATTCAGATGAATCCAGATCTTCCCAAGTTACCATCATGCTCTTTTTGTTTTCTTTACTTTTCTTCTATTTTCTTTTGAACAACGGGCATTCAAACTTGTAATGTCCTGTTTTTTCTGCACTCATAGCAGACGATAGAACTTTTCTCCTTCTTTGAACCGTCTTTGCTATTCTTCTTAAAAGAAAAGTCTTTATTCCCCCTTGATTTCTTTTTCCACATCCTCCTAATCTTTCTTGAAATGAAGGATAGTTCATCGTCATCTTCACTTGAATCTTGATCAGATTCACTAGCATCATCATTCTTGATTTTTTCACTCTTTAATGCTCTTAAAGATGTGCTTCTATTTTTCTTATTCTTCTGACCAGCCTTTAATGTGATAGATTTATCTCTTCTAGGTTTATCTTCTGCATCAAGCTCCACTTCGTGTATATTTAGTGAACCAAGCAATTCATCTAGCTTTATCTTACTTAAATCATTGGCCTCTTGGATTGCCGTTACTTTGGGTCTCCATCTTTTTGGAAGACTTCTGAGAATCTTTCTGACATGATCTTGATTTTCGTAGATTCTCTACAGAGCTTTAAGTCCGTTAACAATTGTTTGGAATCGTCCAAACATCTGATCAATAGAATCATCCTCTTTCATCTTAAACAACTAACACTGATGAACAAGAATACTAATCTTGGACTCTTTCACCTAATTTGTGCCTTCATGTGCAATGGCTAATGTGTCCCACATTTCCTTTGCAGATTCGTATCCATGAATCTTATCATATTCATTTCTGCTTAGGACACAACTTAAAAAGAAGTTGGCCTTTGAGTTTAACTGAAATTGAGCTTTCTGATCGACGGTTCATTGGTTACGAGAGATACTATTCCCTTCATCGTCTGTTGGTGTATATGGACCATTCTCAATGATATCCCAAAGATCAATATGTGTGGATTCTATAAAGAGCTGTATCCTGTCCTTCTAATAATGATAATCTTCACCATTGAATCCAGGAGGCCTTATGATTGAGGCACCTTCAACTATAAAAATATGTGATTCAGCCATAGATCTTTGTCCTCACTTTGTAACAGTGTTTATTGGAAACCAAGCTCTGATACCAACTGAAGTAAATCACTTATTAATATAGAAATCACGTATAATATGTAAAATACACAAGAAGGGGGGTTGAATTGCGTAAAACCTTCACAAATATTAAGCTTTAGAAATTTATTAGAATTCTTTAGAATTTCAAATGATCACAAAACAATTTACTTAAGTCGACGAGGAATGTAATCACAAAATTATTTTCTACTCTTCTAACAACAAGAAAATTAAAAGATTAGGGTTAGAGAATAGACGCCGCGGTTTTATACTAGTTCACCCTTAACCTTGGACTACGTCCAGTCCTCAGTGTTTGTTTGAGATTTCACTATACTTTTCAACTTTATAAGTATTCTTTCTACACTTGTAGAGCTTCTTCAGGTCTCTCTCACAAAGTTTTCTTTATCTGCTTTCTTAGCCTCTCCAGGATCTAGCCTTTTTTCTCTAGGAAAAATATTGTTTGAGCTTCTCGTTACAGTTGTATTCGCTCTTTTTCTTTCGCACTTGAGTACAGAGTTTCTCTAAGTATTGTACAATCAGATTTTCTCTCTTGTAAAAAAATTATTTTTTAGTTTATGACTCAAACTGATATTTATAGCCTAAGTCTTGAACTGTCTTCTTGAGAAACTGTTTCTTGAATCTTCTAGAAACCGTTATTAGTTGAGTCATGTAACTAACTCCAACTAACTAACTACCTGACATTCTAGAATAGTTTCCTTTTCTATCTTCTGGTACTATACCTCTTCTGGTGTCTCTTCATCTGTTGTCACGCTTCTTCTGGTGTCACGTGTAACTTCTTATGATGACGTGTATCTTTTAGCGATGACGTGTATCTTCTAGCATTGACCACGTATTTTCTGGGCTTGACTTCATGTCACTTACATTTTTCTACACACTTAATAAACTTATCGAAACAATTCACACACTTTTAAGATTATTATTATTTGTTTGTCATCAAAATTAATGGAAGTGAAGTCTTCTTGACTTAACAATTTGCACGTTCAAAAAATAAACCTTGGAATGAAGAAATCCTAACAACTAGACTTCTAACTACTTCAACATACTTATAAAATAGGTAGGCACATAATAAGTGAATAATAGGAGCAAATGATTTGAAGCCATATTTTTCAAAAAAGAATTGGAATGGATTTGGGGCGTTTTCGATATTGGAAATTATTTTCATTTGTCCAATTCAAAAAAGGTACAGAAAGAATAAGGCATCAATTGATTCTATTTTTATCTTTTTGTTATAATTTTTTGTTAGTATTTTTAGTGTATTCTTCAATAAAAAACAAAATTTCCTAATTATTAATATTTATAAAATTACATATATAATTAAAATTAAAATTAAACAAATTTATAACATTATTTAGAACCTAATTTTATTTTAATCTATAACATTTCTATTAATGAATAGTACTAAAGATTTTATATTTTACTATAAATAAATAAATAAGTGAAATATTGTTAAAATTTTAGTTTACATAAACGAATATTAATATATAATTTCTTTGTAAGATAAATGTTATTATTTATAATTAAAAATATGATATTTAAAAATTTAGTTCATAAATAAATATTTTAAAAATTTGAAGTTTCTATATCTTAAAGATATTTAAAATTCAAAATATATTATCAAGATCAAATTTCAAAATAATTTTATTTTTAAAATAATTTTTAATTCAAAATTTAAATATTGCATTAATTAATATTTATATTAAATAACTAAATAATAGTATCAAATTATAGCAAAAAATTAGAAAATCAAAATCATCTTTTATGACTTAAAAGGTTACGAAAATAGGAAAAAAAAAGACAAATAAAAATAAAAATTCAACCTAATAGATCTTTTACTAAATTTAAAAACATAAACAAAAAACTGAAAATTGGAGCGAAACTCAGAGTCCTTAGGCTTTTGTTTTGGCTTCTCAGTGTACCTACTTCCTGGTCCAATTTGGTTAGGTATTTCCTAGTACGAGTTGTGATCAGTCTATTTGTTAGAATTGTTTGACATTTTCACTCATCTTAACATTCATCTGCATACCATTTTACTATTCTTGAACATTTCATCTCCCAACTTCTGATCATTAGCCTCGAGACGTGTTTTGGCTGTTTGTCTTAGAGGCTGACTCGAAAAACCTAACAAATGTCATTAAAGGTATGTCAGTTAAGTGGAGTTTAACTGTATGCACAAAAAGAAAATGGTCCTGACACTTGATGTCACGCACCACACCATTCTTCACAAAATGAAGAGGCTAAGCTAGAGTTCCCTAAAAGATTCCACACTATTCTTCCATGTTCAAGATAAGGCTAGAGATAGGTGGAAGACTCTAGAACCTTGTAGATTATTGTAGATAATACTTGAACATGTAGATAGTTTTAGCCTTGGATCAAATAAATCCTAGCCATCCATTGAGGAGGTGGAAGACTATAAATACCCAAGGGACTTCATTTGTAAGATGTATAGAAGTTCTTAGTATTTTCATTGTAAAGCTTTCTTGAGCAATCAAAGCATTCACCAAGTTTCCTCATTCTTGTTCTTGTTTTACGCATTTTTACTAACTTGTGCTAGCTTTGTTTTTAAGATTCGAGGGAGAGACTGACTTAGTTGTGAGATGTACAACTAAGTGTCACCCGATTCGTTGGTAAAAGACCAAGTCCTTGATATTGAGCACGGAAAGAGGCTTAAGATTCCTACATAAACACATTTCTACCTCTTAAAAAATGATATTCTTACACTAATGTAGAAAACAATATCAATATCATTCTATCAAGTATTAACTATATTTCCCCAAGTCTCATTCTGATCGAACATAGTACCATGTACTACAACTTCCTGCACTTTAAGATTTGTCATATGAGGCTGTTAGATTTTGAGAACGTGAAAAAGAAAGAGAAGGTTAATGAAAAGAGCTTTACCACTTTGATTTAATGTTTCTTTTTTTTTGTTTCAGCGGTTTACATTTCAAGTCTATTTATAGTCTTAAGAAGTTGGTAGTAACTTCTAACATATTCTAAATATTTTACCTAATATTTATTATTTTACTTTCTAGTTTCTATCATTTTGGACTTAGAATTTATATAAGATATTTTTATATATAAGATTTGTAGATTCATTTGAGCCAATGACTTCTTTTTCTTTTGGATTTTGCATAAGTACCTATGTACCATTTTTCTTAATCATTTTGATTTCCTCATCTATAACTTTTTTCCAAACTTCTTCTTCAGCAACTTTTTCATATTTTTTAGGTTCTCCAATGAAGAATGCAAAATTTGCATATCTTGGAATTGGTTTTTATTGTCTTGTTGATCTTCAAAGTTAAGACACTTCTTCCTCTGCTTGATTTTCATCTTCTTGATGTTGTTGATCATATTGTGCTAATGATGATGATGGTGTGCTCAGGTTTGGATCACTTGATCCCTTTGGCTCGATGACTTCTTCATAAAGCTTGACTCCTTTTAATGTTTTGGTATTCCATTGTCAGCTTGCTCTTTCATCAAAGACGATTTCTCTTAAAATGATTAGTTGCTTTGTTTCTAATTTGTATAATCAATAGTCTTTTGATTGCTCACTATAGCCAACGAAGATGAACTGTTCTCTTTTTTCATATAGCTTTTCTCGATTCTTTTTTGAAATCTATAAATATGCTACACATCTAAAGACCTTAAGTTATCAACAATTAGCTTTCTTTTGAACAATACTTCATAAAGACCAATATTTAGGACTGCCTTAGTGGGAGAATAATTTAGAATGTATTGCAATATTAATTACTTTTGCCCACATATTCTTTGGTAGATTCTTGCCTTGTAGCATTGATCGAGCCATCTCAACAATGTTTCTATTCTTTCTTTCGGCGACACCATTTTGTTGTGATGTATGTCAAATAGTTAGCTCATTTTTGATGACTTATTTCTTGCAAAAATTGATGAACCTATGATCATTAAATTCTCCACCACTATCAGTTCTTAGGATTTTAAGAGAATGCCTTTTTTTTTTTTTCTGCTAGGGCCTTGAACTCCTTTAAGCAAGAGAATGCATCAGATTTTTATTAGATGAAATACACCCTCATCCTTCAAGTGTGATTGTCAATAAAGAGAAGAAAATATCTTTTACCTCCAATACTACTGTTTCTTGATAGATCCTAAATGTTGGCATGCACCAATCGAAGAGGAGTTTTGGCTCTCTAAGATGTTTTTGAAAATGGCATCCTTCACATACTTTGTTTTTAGAAGAAATAAAAAGAATCCCAAGCACTATATTCTTTCACTTTATGAGTTTGAGCCCATTGAAATTCAGATGGCCATATCTCAAGTGCCACAATATAAACTCGTTCATATTCTTACATCTTAATGCACATTTTTGACCAAATGATATTTCTAGAGGGAAAACCATGTTATTGGCCATTTTGATGGAAGATATGATTTGGCCTTTCTTCTAGTCAATAATGACGCATCTATTGTCATCAAATATGACTTTATAGTTTTTTCAAATCAATTGGCCTACACTTAATAGATTTTGAGCAAGGCCTATCACATAAAAAACATCATGGATGTATTTTTGATTACCATCTTGGGATCTAACAACAACAGTTCCTTTTCCTTTAACAGTGTGTATATTTCCATGACCATATGTAACTTGGCATGTCACACTTTTATCTAGTTACATAAAACAACTTTTGTTCTTTGTCATATGGTTTAAACAACCATAATCAATGTAACAAACAACCCTTGATTCTTAAGAAGATTACGCTAAGTATACTGTATGATAAGAAGATTCATTACTTTTTAAGAAAGTTGCCTCTTCCTTTTGTCAGCACCAACAATCTTTTTCATAATAAAGGTATCTTTTTCACCCTTTGCATTTGAACTAACAATCTTTTGTATTATGATTATTTTTCTTACAAAATTTTTAGTAGGAGCTTAATGTCTCATTGCTTCCTTATTTTCCCCTTACTACTGCTAGTAAATGCTCCTCTTCTTTGAGAATTTTGACTATGGCTATTTTGCTTTTCTCCATCATTTTAAAGATATTTATTTTTGTTTGAAATGCTTGTTCTAGTGGCTTCTCAAATCTTTTTAGTTTAGCTTCATGAGCATATAGAGAGCCTATTAATTCCACTAAAGCGAATTGTGATAAATCTTTTGATTTTTCCATGGTAGCTAAAATATGATCATATTTTGCAGGAAGACTTCTTAATATTTTTTTGTATTATTTATCTTTTATTGCATCCCTATAACTTGTAATTTGATTGAAAATATTAGAGATATGATAGAATAAAGATTGTATTAATTCATCTTCCCGCATTAGGAGTATTTCAAAATCTTTCCATAAGGATTGGAGTTTGATAGGTATTACCTTATTCATGCCTTTGAACTCATTTTTTAGTGTCTCCCACGCCTATTATGCATTGCTTGTTTACAAAATCCTTGGAAAAATCTCCTTGCTAACTCCTTACTAGATGCATAGTAAGGCCTTGGCATCACGTTGCTTATTTTTCGTATCCTCCTTTTATTGTACTTCTTTCCACATAGCTAATTCTTTTTGGCTTATTGGGACTTACATAACCATTCTCTATAACATCCCATAAGTCTTATGAGATGAATAAAGTCTTCATTTGGAAGCTCTAATAATTATATGTTTCCACATTAAACATGGGAATTAAGGTTTTAGTGTAGTTAAAGGTTGGTAAATTAGGTGAAGCAAGGAAAGCAATTGAGCAGGACTAACACTGCTATGATACCATTATTAGATTTTGGGGACATGAGACGGGAAGAGAAGAACTTGTAAAAAGAGTTAGCTATATTGCTTTGACTTGCAGTATGCTTTTTGTTCTTCTTCTTACTTCATATCTTACATTTCAAGCTTATTTATAGCCTTAGGAAATTGGTAGTGAGTTCTAAAATATTCTAGATATTTTGGCTAATATTTATTTTACTTCTTAGTTCTCTTATTTTAGACATAGAATTCATATAAGATATTTCTTCATAATTAATTGCACATATTTTCCTAGACTTTCTAAATTAATTTTGTACATACTTTTCTAGATTTTTTAAATTAAGTTTCTTCACAATTTCTTAGATTTTTTTATTGATTTTCAACAGAAATTGTAACTATTTTTTTTTTTATTCTTATGCAGTTATAATCGTGCCTTGTTTTCTCTCATAGATCTTATGGTTTGTCCATTTCCAAATTTATATTATTAGGAAATCCTCTAATCATTGATTCTTCTTGTTGAGACACCAAATTTCTTTACGCATATCCAAAAAGGCACCTGGCTTGGTGTTTTGACGTCTCTTGATTGCTGGTTCAACAGCATATCTAAGCATATGTTTGATTCAAGAATTCCTTAATGCAAATCCACTGTATACATATACTGGTACTTCACTTCATCCAGGCATTGCCAATTCCTGCAGATCAATCAGTAAACAATGTCTCTAAATTATGTTTTCATTGGAAGTCTCTGTTTTACATTCATCGTTTCTAATACAACATAGCCAGAAAGAAGATTATATGCAGAGAGTTTTGTGATAGAAGTAGCAATAGTTGTGAAAATAAAGAGCACATTGTCTATCAAGAATACAAACATCCCAAGTTAGAACCTCATGACACAATTTTGAGGTAAGAAAACTTCAAAATGATCTTGCAAGAAATTCATTTCCCAAAGATCCTCTAATGGCAAAACTTTGGATTGTCATACTGACAGGCTTTTCTTCTACTTTCAAGAGAACAAAATTTGATTGTTTTCCACACGTGATCTGCTTATATCAGAGGCATTAGGTTCCTATCCAGCCCCGTTAAAGCCAACATCAGAATTGCTAAAAGATGATAGTAAATGGTTCCACTTTCAAAAGTAATGTAGTTTATGATCCCAACACAACCATTAAAAGAGAAGAAAAAGTGTCTTCCTATATTATCCTCCTGTTGGAAAAAGTGTCTAAATAGAGAAAGACAAAGAAAAATGATTGCTTCTACAATTATTAAGCAATCAAAACCAAGATAAGTTGGCCAGTCTCCACCTAATTGATGATATAATATTATTTTAACTCTCCGTGAATAAAAACTTTATCCCTGCAGCAACCATGTCCCCTCTATAAGAAGAAAGAAACCATCTTTCTAGTTTGAGATCCTCTCTGTACTAACCGTACGTTGAGTGGTCTGCTTAATTTAGAGGATTTCATGGTCTAGTGGTTAAACTTTTTTGGGTCTCAAAGAAAAATCCGATTTTAAATTCAACTTCTACTTTACTACTTCTAGATAGGTTTCTTATAAAATAGGAAAACAAAATGTAGAAACATTGAAGTATATTTCACTTATATTAATATAGTGTTTATAGTATAAATATATACAAGTAGGCAATACACTAGTATACAAGCATTATAACTGGATAACATATTCGTATTCTAAATGAATCAACAAGTATGATAAGATTAGTCATAGTTATAATATGGCTATACATTCTAAGTACCTTAGGTCATCTCCAACCAAGGCACCAAAAGTACACACTAAAATGGTGTAATACTATTCATTACACCAACAGTATAAAAAGACAACTTTATCCCTTTATTTTTTAACATTTTCCTTTTGTCTTTTTTACAAATTGATTTATTTACATAATTTATTAAGTAATTAAATTTAACATATTTATTACTTTACATAAAATATATCATTACAAAGATCTCATTGAGACATTTAAAACGAGACTAATATTGAATATAATAT
>JANZXV010000210.1:21722974-21740925 GCA_027576455.1 Erythroxylum roigii | reverse complement strand
TTAGCCGTGTGTTGTTAAGGGGCTGTGAGTTAATAAAATTTCAACTCAAGGTTTTTTTTGCTAATTTTTATATGTCAGGATTTTTTTAGCAATTTTTGAATAACACAGGGTTATTAAGGCAATAAATTCTAATTTTCATACTTGAATTCTAATTCAAAATTGAAATTTATCAATTTTATCCTATTTTCAATCTTAATCACAATCTAGTGTTAGTGTTAGACCAAGTTAAATTTATATTTTGATTGTAATTGTTATCTATTACTATTTTAAATTGAAAATTTTATTTTAAATCTCTTTTGATAACACAAAACGATGCTTGTGGATAATTTGGCTGAGTAAAAATCAAACACTGAAAATCTTTTTTCTTTGAAAAACAACGAGTCTGTCTCCTAACTTGCACTGTGATATTTTGTTTTTCTATTTTTATTATTTGTCTTTGATTGTTCTTTTTATAAATTCTTTTTATAAGCATTTAAAGATTTGTTTATAGGACTTCTCATTAAATAGTTTGTTTATTTGATTTGTTCTCATTTATTAATTCAAAAACTGTTTATCCATAGTTTATTTAATTGCCTTGAATAAATATAGGTATAATGATCCCAAAAGGATCTTTTCTGCATGCTCTTCCGAGTTTTCGACTTTAATGATATACTTGTATTATGAGACCCATTTCAACTTATTATTTAAAATTTGTAAATATTATTCTTTCTTCAATTTGTTTCAAGAAAATGGTTGTAATGAGAACTTTGATTTCAATTTAAACTCTAGCATAAGAAAATCGTGTGCATTTTATAAAGGTATAATTGGATCAATATTGTATGGTGCTTGGGACATAAACTAATGTTACGTGTTATATTGATGAATAACATGATACAACGTCTCATTTAGTATGAGACAAAGAGTTTCTATGTTATTTCAATTAATTTATTAAGATATATATGGCCAGATGGATGTGAAAGTGAGGCATGGATATACTTATTCTATCACCTTTGTCTATAGCTATACTTGGTATAGTTATATTATTTGATTCCTTAAGAGGTGAAGCAGTATGTTGTTTTCACAAATATATGACTTTAGTAGAGATTCAATAAGATAAAGTAGATAAAGATGTTAAGAATTGATTAAGTATAAGAAGATTTATTTGATCAAGTTAAAAGGTTGTGCGATGAAAACTGAATGGATGGACAATGACTATAAGTCTATCAACAAAAAGTGGTTGCAAAGAGAGAAATAAAACTCTTCTTGAAATGATTAAGTATATAATGAACACGGACAAATTTACCTATCACCTATTAGGGTGATGTCTCATTGACGATAAAGTATTAGTTGATATGACACCTATTATGTCATATTCTAAAACACCATATGAGATACGAATGAGTAAGAAACTTGATTTACTATATCTAATTTCTTGAGAATATGTTTGTTACCTACGTTTTTGGTCCCTCTTATAAATATAAGAAATTAGATCATAAAGGGACTCGTATTCAAAAGATATTCCAAACATTTTAAAGGGTATGTGCTCAAAGGTGAACAAGGTAATAAATAAGTAATTGAATTCGCACAACAAGATATCACATTCTTAGAGAATGATTCTCCAAAGCAAGAAAAAGATAGTAAAAAACTCATCTCTATATGAAATATTGAATCAAAATGATTTAGTAAGCTAAGACTAATTGGATGGTATTCATCTAAATAGGAGCAATTCAGGAGATGAATTAGTTTATGGTTTGCAATCCAACAGTAGTTCTTTATCGCTACTTAATTCAAGTGGGATTAATATAAATAAAGAGATGAGCGTTTCTCAAAATTTCATTAACCCTTTATTATGAGTGGATTAATCCTCATAGGATGCTATAAAGTTAAAAGGAATAAACTATACGATAGTTCTATAAGAATATAATGAGTTGATTAATATAAAAAAAGCTCTACGTAGTCTTTTTAAGGATGAATGAATTATAGTAATATAAGAATAGTGAACTTTTATAAGTTCGATTTGACTACACGACTTTGGTAATCTTTTGAAAGTACGTAAAGCCATTAAGAGCAAACGAGTTTTCAAATGCTAAGTAAAAGATTGATGGTATTTTTAGAATATGCAAAGCACTTCTATTGGCAAAAGGATACACATAATGGAAGATACTAATTATAAGAAGAAATTATCACTTGTTGTAAGGTTTACATCAGTTTGATTGATTTTAGCCTTAGTAATTGGAATGGATTTTGATATACATCAAATAGATGTAAAGATTGTGTTCTTAAACTAAGAACTAAACAAAGGAATCTCTTTGATACAACCACTATGTTTCATTCAGAAGTTTCAAGAACTTTACACACTCAAATTGTTAAAAGTTAATTTATGGGCTAAAGTAGTCTTCAAGTAAGTGATATATTAAAGTTTGTAATATAATCATATCCAATAATTTTGGTATGATTGGCAAATACTATTAAGTATATATTAAAAGATCTAACGATAAATGTATCGTTTCATTTGAATAATACTTTTGATAGTTAGTGACAATAAGTAGTTTGTTAAGTGAATAAACAAATTAGCTATCAACCAGGATCAAAATAAAAAGGATTGATAAGATTGTATACATCTTTGCTATATATATATATATAACAAATACTTGAAAATATCTGTATGTAAGACAGTGAACCATTTTATGATGCCAATTGTTAAAGTTGAGCACCTAAGCAATATGTAGTATTCATGAATGCCATAATAAGATAAGAGTTAAAAGATGGTTCCATATTCTGAAGCAATCATTAGTCTTACGTACACTATATTATGTATGAACAAATATATTAAAAGATAGTTCTAAAGAATTCAAATATCGATATCAAATTAAAATCATAGATATGAAGCATAACTATATCAAGGACAAGGTAGTATAAAGATAAATGAATATGTCTATTAAATATTAATAATACTTATTAATGATGATAATTGTTTGTCATCAAATATTTGATGTAAATATGCTTGATTGAGAATTAAACAACATTTTTTAAAAATAAAATTTAATGAAACTTCAGTTTTATAAATATGTCAATGCTTGATTTTAAATTGAATTTTTAGTTCTAGAATGACTGTTGAATATTCAATTCTGGATATAAGAAGTACCTAGGACATATATGAGATGCCTTCCTAATAGGTTATCTCCTCCATTACTTTGTAATAATGGAGATGAAATAAGTTTTAAGTTTATCTAAGTGATAAAAGAAAGCGAAAGGCCTAAAATACTAATGGCAATGTAATGAATACGTGTAAGAGGTTATTAGTAATGACATAATCTAAAGAAATGATATATTTGTACAATCCATCTTCATATACTAGATGTAAGTTCTAAAAATGGATTAAATAAATAAACTAGTGAACTAAAGTTAGGCATTAAATATACTTGAACTATCATGTGTAAAACATTTGAGAAAAGACTTACGCTCTAATAAAAAACAGTCAATACTATATAACATGTGAATCATACCATGAATGTGTTACCAATCAATAAGGATAATATTAAGTTATATTCTCAACTTATATTGTGTGAGGATTCTTTAAAGCTATGTGAACCTTAAATTTAAAAAAAAAACCTTTCCACTTAGGTTCCAATTCTAGAGAATTGAGTTAATGTTCCTACAAATACAGAAGGAGGTAGAATATTTTTCATATATTTCATTACATATTGTCCTCTATTTATATATAATATGGTATCTTAATCTATAATTTAATTCCTATAATTGCTCCCTATTATCAAATAAATCTTAATCTCTATAACTATGTACATAATTTGTAACACTCCCCCTCAAGCTGGAGCATAGATATTGATTATGCCCAGTTTGTTACAAAGTTATTCAACCTAAGTCCCATTTAGAGTTTTTGTAAATAGGTCCCCTAGTTGTTCTCCAATCTTCATATATCCTATAGAAACTAAGTTTTGTTAGACCTTTTTACGAACGAAATGACAATCAATTTCAATATGCTTTGTTTGTTAATGAAACATTGGATTAGAAGCTATAAGAAGCGTTTTTGCTTCTGCAAGGTACATATAGGTCTTTATGGTTAGTGATAGTATACATTATTAGAGAAATATCTGTTTGTGCAATTTTGAGCTGCTCTCTCTCCCTCCCTTGGCTGTCTCGCTGAGCTTCTTATGGGTTTCTAGAACCCAACGTAAGAGAGTAATGTATGGTCTATAATTTTCATGTTTATTTTTGTTGCTTTTTTCACTAGCCAACTACCTTCCAACAGATTCAGCTCAGAGTTAGATTATCTTTGCGTTGTATAACATACCTGATTTATTGTTCCCACAGCTTGACTCTTTTATCGTCGTGTCATTCTTGAGATTTGGTTTTTGCATCATGTGTGTTTTGAGTTGGGTGTTGTGTGATTTTTTGGGTTATGTAAATACATCTTTCTTCCTTTTTTTATTTTCGACCGTTAGTGTCTCCTTCCTGAGTTATAACACTATAGTCTCTGGATATTTCTAGTTTTGCTAGTGAAATAAGCTTCTCTCTCTCTATTGGTACTCCTCAACTAACACAATTAACTCCAACTAGCCGTTGATTTCATTTCCATTTTATACTAATTACTTTAGTCATACTTATTTTTACTTTATTATTGTCTTGGTCTTATGGGGCCTGTGAGGTAGAAATAGTGGCATTATATACCAGTGATGGAGCATGAGCTAGTCCTCTGGTGAGTTTCGATTCTAAGAATAATATGCAAACAAACTACGAATAGGTTCTTGGAATATAGGCACCCTTACAGGGAAGTCCCTAGAATTAATGGAGACTTTAAATAAGTATAAGATTCATATAGTGTGCATTTAAAAACCAAAGTGAACAGGGGCTAAAGTGAAAGAGATTAATGGGTCTAAATTGTGTTACTCAGGGGTTCAGGACGAAAGAATGGGGTTGGTATCTTAGTTATTAAGGAACTTATAAGTCATATTATGGAGATCAAGAGATCAAATGATAGGATTATGGCTGTTAAGATCGTAGTGAGTAGTGTTGTTCTTAATATGGTGTGTGTGTATACTCTTCAAGCAGGTCTAGAGGACGAACAGAAACGAGAATTCTAGGAGGATTTAGATGAGGTAATCCAACAGATCCCTACTAATGAGAAAGTTATTTTAGGAGGAGATTTTAATAGTCATATAGGAGCAGCATCAAGCGGATATTCATGAACCTTTAGGGGTTTCAAGTACGGAGATAGGAATGCTAGCGGGATTGCTTTATTAGATATGGCGATAGCATTTGAGTTACTGATAGTCAATTTGTTATTCAAGAAGAATGAGGAATAATTGGTGACTTGTAAGAGTAGAACCACGAAGACTCAAATTGATTATTTCCTTGTAAGGCAGAGTGACCGAACTAGGTGCAAAGATTGTAAGGTGATTCCAAAAGCATGCTTAGCAACTCAATATAGACTATTAGTTGTGGATCTTAAAATTAAGAGATGAAGGAAGAAGAGAAAATTTAGGAGGTATACTAAAGTTATATGGTGGAATCTGAAAGGAGACAAGATGGATCAATTTAAGGATAGAGTAAGAAATGGATTTGAATGGAAATTGCGAGGAAATGCTAATCAGATGTAGGAGGGAGTAGCAAATAGGTTAAGGATTACTGCCAAAGGGATCTTGGGAGTTTCTAAAAGGACAGGGGTGGTAAGATGGAATCTTTGTGATGGAATAAAGATGTGCAAGAAAAGGTGAAGGCTAAAAAGGGAGCATATAAGCTATATTAGGAAGCACCACAAAGGCCGATAGAGAAGCTAATAAAGAAAGGTACAAACTAGCAAAGAAAGAGGCTTAAAAGGCAGTCTCAATGGCTAAAGGTGTAGCTTACGAGAATTTGTACAAGAGGTTGGATACTAAAAATGGAGAAAAGGAAAATTTTAAGTTGGCAAAAGTTAGGAAACGGAAAATGGGAGACGTGGACCAAGTTCGATGTATAAGAGATGAAGCCGGGAAGGTGCTTATGGAGGACAAGGATATAAAGAGTAGATGGTAGAGGTACTACTATGGCCTTTTTAGTGAAGGCCTAAAGGAAAACATCTCTTTAGGTGACCTCAACAAATCTGAGGGATTTTGTAACGTTTCTTGATGTAAGCCTATCACAAGGGACAAAATTACAAAAGATTTGAGGGAGATGAAAAGTGGAAGGGTCGCAGGACCGAATGAGATACCCATAGAAGAGCCTAGGCATTGAAGGCCTTAATTTGCTAGCTAAGCTTTTTAATGTGATCTTTGAGTCCACCAAAATGCCGGATGAATGGAGACTGAGTTTGCTAATTCCTCTATATAAGTACAAGGGTTACATCCAGAGCTGTAACAACTATAGAGGTATTAAACTACTTAGTCACATCATAAAATTGTAGGAGACAGTAATTAAGAAGAAAGTTAGGAAGGTGACTTCCATATCAAAAAACCAATTTGGCTTTATACCAGGAAGGTCCACGATAGAAACTTTATATCTTCTTAGAAGAGTAATAGAGTATTACAGGGAGAGACAGAGAAATTTGTATATGGTTTTTATTGATCTCGAGAAAGCATATGACAGGATTCCTAGAGAAATCTTGTAAAGGTGTTTAGAGGTTAAAAGAGTGCCTATGACATAAATAAGGGCGATTATAGATATGTATAAAGGGGAAATGACTAGAGTAAGGATGATCAGAGGAGATACTAAAAATTTCTCTATTAGTATTAGGTTACACCAAGGCTCTTCATTAAGCCCTTTTTCTGTTTCTAGTAGTGATGGATAAGCTTACCAGGCATATTCAATGAGATGTGCCTTGGTGAATGTTGTTTGCTGACGATATTGTCTTAGTCGATGAGACCAGGGAGGGGGTAAATGTCAAGCTAGAATGTTGGAGAGAAACGTTATAGTCGAAGGGATTTAAAGTGAGCAGGACTAAGACTAAATACTTAGGTTGCAACTTTTTGGGTCATCAAGTGACTACCGAAGTGGAGATAAAGAGTGGAACCAAAGTTATACCACAGAAGGAGTGTTTTAAATACTTAGGATCTATCATCCAAAGCAATGGAGAGATCGATGAAGATATATTTCATCATATCAAATCAGTATGGCTCAAATCGAGAAATGTGTCAGGCATTTTATGTGATAAGAAGATACCACTTAAGGTCAAAGGTAAATTCTATCACTTTGTGATTAGGCCAACTATGCTATATGGGGTGGAATGTTGGCCCATCAAACAAATACATGCTAATAAGCTTTTGGTGATGAAAATCATAATGCTCCGGTGGATGTGTAACCTTACCAGAAGAGATAAGGTCAAAAATCTAATAGTCTGAGACAAATTAAAGGTGGCTAGTATTAATGTCAAATTGATAGAGGCACGATTTAAATGGTTCAGACATATTAGGAGGACACATCCCGATGTGCCAGTGAGAAGATGCGAGAAAATATTACTTAGAGACTGTAAGAGGAAAAAAAGACGGCCTAAAAAGAACCGGGAGGAAGTGATCAAGAATGATATAGTTCGGCTGGATCTTACGGAGGACTTGACCCGCAATAAGAAACTTTGGCATACTAGGATATGGGTTAAGTGTCTCTCCTAAAAGAGGACATTCTCTTTATTGTAGGCTACAATAGCCTGCATCCTTTGCATTTAATGCATAATATTTACCTCCTAGGGTGTATAGCTTAGTTAGTTTCATGTGTAGTGTAATCAATGATTTGATAGGCATAATAAGAGTTACATCTGTATGGGTCTTTTGTTCAATACGAGTCTCTTATGGTATGTATTTCTCCTAAAGTTTGTTGCTAATCTTAGACATGTTCTACAAGTACGTTATTTTGTGTTGCATTTAGTACTCTTGCCAATTATTTTTAATATTACGAGTATTTTTCTCTTTAATATTTATTTATATTGTGTTGTATTTTTTATTTAGTTTTTTCCTTACATTTTATGTTTATTTGATAGATTTATTTATTTGACTTTATTCCTTAGATATGTCTGCACATCCATTTATCATTTTGTAAGATCTTCATGACACATTGCATGTGGGTCTATCAGAAACAGTCTCTCTACTAGGTAGGGGTAAGGCTGCGTATTATTGGACCTCTTTAAATCCCGCGTCTCAGAGAGACCACAATTGGGTGTTGATGATGATGGTGATGATGATGATGATGATGATGCTTAGTTATTACACCATAATTTAGCTGGAATTAAAACTTTGAGGCTAATTTTAACTAATAGTTGATATATCCACATTATTTCACATATAGATTGTGCCATCACTCTATATTTTGATTCTACACTCGACGAGATAGAACATTCTATTTCTTATTCTTCTATGATATCAAATTTCCTCCAAAAAAACACAATAGGCTGTGGTGGATTTTTAATCAATTTTAGATCTTGCCCAATCTGCATCTGAAAAGCATTATATTATAGTGTGAATGATTTTTATACAATACGCCTCATCTAAGAGCTCCCTTCGAGTAACACATGATTTGCTCTAAAGTGGCCCAGTGATGAACAATAGGAGAAGACAAAATTGACTCATATTGCCAACTAAATAAGTAATATTAGGATGAGTTACCGTAAGATAGTTTGGCTTCCTAACTAGTCTTCTACACTTCTTAGGGCCTTCAAATTTTTTGAGTTACAAATTAGGTGATATAGGAGCACTATATGGTTTAGTCCCTAGTTTCCCAGTTTTGGACAATAATTCAAGCACATATTTCCTTTGAGATAAAAATGCATTCTTTTATTCTTTGTCACCTTAGCTCCCAATAAGTACTTTAATACCCTTAAATCCTTTGTCAAAAACTGGCTATGAAGAAACATTTTCATGGATGAAATTACCATTATGTTACTGCTAGTAACAATAATATCATCCACGTTCACAACAAGAAGGATAATGCTAGATGTAGAGTATTTGTAGAAAATTGAGTAATTAAACTTGCTCTTGTTCATTCCAAACTGCTCAACTATTTGACTAAATTTGCTAAACCAAGCACTAGAACTATGTTTCAATCCATATAGGGATCTTTGAAGATGACACACTTTCTTATACTCCTCGTGAGCAACAAACCTAGGTGGTTGCTCAATATAAACCTCCTCCTATAAGTTTCCATGTAAGAAGACATTTTTAATGTCTAATTGATGCAAAGGCTAATAATGGGATTGGACTATAGAAATAAACAAATAGATGCTCAAGTTCTCCACAAGAGAGAGCATTAGAATAGTCCACACCATAAGTATGATCATAGCCTTTAATAACAAGGCATGTTTTAAGTCGAGCTATTAAGCCATTAGGATTGATTTTAACGGTAAACACCCACTTACATTCGATAGCTTTTTTCCTGTTGATAAATCACTAAATTCTAAGTATCATTAACATCTAGAGCATTGATTTATTCTATCATTGCCACTTACAAGCAGGATGAGATAAGGTCGCATAAATAATTTTGATGAGAGATATAGTGTCAAAAGAGGCAATAAAAGAGTACAAAGAAGATAGGAAATGATTATAAGAAAGAAAAGATGAAATTGGGTAGTACATTGGCGTTTACCTTTACATAGAGCAATTAGAAGGTCCAATTTAGTCTTAGTGGGTTCTGATGTCGAAGAAGGAACTGGTGTTGGACATGTATAAGGTATATCTTATCGACTAAAGTAGACATGAAGAATAGGTAGAAGTGGTGTTGGGACAATAACATGGATACCCTTTTTGAAGTCGAAAATACCCCAGGAAGACACATTTATGACAGCTAAGGATCTAATTTGGTGACTTAGGGATGAACATCACAAACAAAATATGTACTCCAAAAAATATGAGGTTTAATGGAAAACAATGTTTGTTTGGAAAAAGGATGTGATATGGAGTCTTACGGTGAAAGATGGATGATGGAAAACAGGTTGTGGAAACTTTATCAGTCTAAAAACACTTAGGGACATATGTTTAGAATAGAAATGCCCTAACTATTTCAAGTAGATGTAGATTTTTCCTTTTAGCAATACCATTTTGAGATGTAGTGTCAACACAAGATGTCTAGTAAAGAATGACATTTTGAAGCATGTAATTTTGAAATGAATCCAAAAGATATTCTTCGGCATCATCACTTTGGGAAATATGTAAAGAAACATTAAATTATGTTTTGATTTTAGCTTAAAAGGCAGTAAAATAAGCAAATAGCTCCAAACGGTTTTGATTAAGTAAAGCCAAGTCATTCGAGAGAAGTAATTGACAAAGGTAATAAAGTACTGAAACCTAATCTTACATGCAATGGGATATAACAGTTGAATAAACTAACTCAAAAAAAAATTTGGCTTTTTTGTTGACTCTAAGACTATAAGGAAAATGACGATGTTTGGCAAACTGAAATGACTTACAATCTAGAGATGACACACTTTGAAAAATTGTACACAATTTTTGTAACACAGTTAGAGAATGATGACCTAACCAATAATGTTGAGTTACGATTATGGAGCATGCAATAGGTTTGGGCCCTCACTTAGTAATATCCAGAATATAGAGACCTCCTTCTACATGTCCGTTACTAATAATCTTCTTTGTTATAAGATCCAGAAAAAAGACAGTAATCTAAGAAATGAGACACAATAATTTAAAGCTTAAGTTATCTTACTAATGAATATTAAATTAAAACAAAAACTTAGTAGGCATAAAATATATGATAGGGAAATTAGAGGAGTTGGATGAGCTATTCTAGAACCAAGAGGAGATAAGGTAAAACCATATGCTAAAATAAATGTGGAAGGAGAATTGTGGGATTTAAAGGTGGTAAACATATTAGAATTGCCAATTATTTGATTGTTTGCACTAGAGTCAATGACCTACTAGGTATTGGAAGATGAAAGAAGGCACTTTATCAAAATTACCTATCTCAGTAATAACAGTGATACAATTACAAAAAAGAGCTCTATAATGATTCTTAATACTGTCAAAATTTAGCAAATTCATCTGTAGAGACTAAAACTACTTGTTATGAAGAGATGTTAGGTGTAGTAGTAGAAATAGCTACAACACGAGTGGAGTTAAATTTACGAGACTTGTTTTGGAGCTTTGGACAACTTCGCTTGATATAACATGATTCATGAAAATAGTGACACACAATTGCTCCTATATCTTGGCTCCTCTTATCCTAACCCCCTATAATGCTTCCTTTATTTTGATTTCAATTGAATGATCTTCCATTACTGTGACAGGCTAGAGCATTTGAAGCCTTAATAAATAGAGCAACAACAACATTATATTCTGCGTGGAGTGAGTTAGTGAAGGTCTCATTTAAAAAAAAAATTTCCACACTTGAGAGAATCTAAGACATTGTTGTATCAAATTGAGAATTGAGACTTGTCAAAAAATTCATGACTTTCATTTTATCCTGTTGAGCTTGTTATACTTTGATATTAGGACTAAAAGATAACAAGACATTTTGTTCTTCATAAACCTTTTTTAAATTCATGAAACAGGTATGAAGAGACTGATCATGATATTCATCCTGATAAAATTTCTTACAGATCTCATAAATATAAAAAGCATTCTCTTTTCCCAAATATAAAAACTCCAAATAATCCGTTAATTCCTTAACATACTTATAGTGATTTATCATGTTAACCACTTCAGCATCTATCGAATTTCGAATTTGTAAAATTAACCTAGCATCACTTTCAATCATTCTCTTCTTATTTTATCAATCAGTGGATCATTTGTAAGATGGTCATTTTTAGAAATACTCATCAAATAAATTATAATTTTTTTGCTCCATTTTAGATAATTAAGACTTATCAATTTATGATTAGTGATCTTATACATCACCGGAATAACATCAGTAACCATAAATGACTTTTTCTCATCAGTCATGGTGAGATAAATTAATTAAACCCATAAATATCATTAAAAATGAATATGAAATTTGAACCAAACAATTAAAAAAAACAAAACTTAAGTACTTCATGCTCACCACACAAAGATACCAATAAAAGTTACCCAATTACCAAATAGACAAGTTTCCTTAAAAATACTACACGTAAAGTTATACCAGTTTTAAGTAAATGTTTGAAAGGGAGCAACCAAGGCTAATTCTCCTCTTTTAATAAAATCCTAGCAACCACACCATGCTTCCATTATCCCACAGTTGCCACTCACAATTTCAAAACACGTGATCTACTTAGTAGTCAATGATGATGAAGAAGGAAGATACCCAAAAGAGGAGGAAGAGAGAGGCGATGATGGGAGAAGTGACCAGATGGAACAGTACCAACCCATGTGATTCCACACATCTGCATGTGAAGTAAATGACAAGATATCCAAACAATGAATGTGTCTCACTTGTGAAGCTACTGACAGCCGGTCTTCTTAGAGAGGTTGGTCATTGGTTAGAGAATCTAAGGATGCTGGTAGCGAGTGTCAAAATACCCATCGATGACTAGAGACTCTAAGGAGGCTAACGGTGGCCTCAAAAGTCATTAAGAACAGTGAACAAGAAAAAACTAACATAAAACTAAAGTCTCTACATTGATACCATCTACACATAGGAGGTAGAATATTTTTCACACATTTCATTACGTATTGTTCTTTATTTATATACAAGATGGTATCTTAATCTGTAATCTAATCCATATAATTGCTTATTATAATCAAGCTAATCTTGACCTCTATAATTATGTACTTAATCTACAATAGTTTGCTATTTTAAAATGTTACAAGAAAATCATGAATGATTCAATATAATATGACATTATAAGAAAGTCAGTTAACTTGATTCAAGTGATTGAGAAAAGAGGAAGATTATTATAAATATAAATTTGCATCAAGATGTAGTCAGACGAGCCCATCTTCCATGTAGAAGGTAGTACAGATATAAAGTATTTATATAATGAGAATAAGATGATAATTGATGCAATAAATGATCTAGGATTAACTTAAGGATCGATTCATTAGTCAATATGTCAAATATTCCTAATAGATATATAAAAAATTTGCTCTTTTTATTATGTTGGTTACATTGGATATTAGAAAACTATGATAACTGCATAATCATTTTCTTTTAGTCAATTAACTTCATTATATATGAGTAGGACATAACGGATAAGCATACATAATAAGTTAATAATATTAAATATCGCATCCATTAGAAAGATCATATATAAGATATGATTTACCATAAATATAATGATCAAATAAGAAGAAAATTTTGGAATAAGATAAAAATGAGTAGAAGGAATTCAACAAGTCTTTTTATCCTATGAAGAATTTGTAGTTCTTTTATCTTGTGAATTAAAGCAAAAGTTTATAAGTGATTTTTATTTAATTGATCAGTGACATGAGTATGTTTTGATCTAATTAAGCTATTTGTACTTAATATTTCCTACAGTGCCCACGCTAAGCATGGCCATTTTGAATTTGTCTAAAAAAAATTCTTTATGATGCCAGTTAAGAATATAGTTTCATGGAACTTATTAATTTAATGTTTTGCCCAAAAAAGATTAATAGGAGGCTTTATATCTTATTCATAAAGTGTGCAATTTGAAAATGATGCCTAATAAGGCCACCATACTTTCTACTTTTAGATCATGGTCAAATTAGGGTTTTAGAACTAGGACATAAAATCTAGTATAATTGAATTTAGTATTAATAATTTTTAAAATTGAAGTTTTGTGTGTTTTCTTTAGTTATAATATTTTTGTTAGTTATGCTTATAAAAAGTTTTTAAGTTTAATATATGTTTAGTATAGTAATATTTAAAGAGTCATATAACTTATATTTTCATGACTATATATAGCTTTGTTACTTCATATTAAAGAGAATAAATCACTTAAATTTTGAAGCCTTTCTTATTTTTCTATATTCAACAAAGCAATACACATAAAAAAATCAATTGAGTCATGTTCCATTTCAATTTCTAAAATTCATTAAAGAAAACTATAATAAATAGAGTATCCAAGTAAAAGTTATGCTAAGATGTGATTGTTAAAAAAAAAAGACTGTAGAACAACCTAAATGAAGGAATCTTGACTCAAATAAAGAAAGAGGCACTCTAGAAGGCTTGAAACAAGCGTCAACAAGTATTAATATTGATTCATGTGTACCTAGAGGAAACTATGTTTGAGAAGGTTTCAAGAATATCAACTTTGAAGCAAGTATAATAGATTTTACAAAATTCTCTCAAAGGAATTAATAAAGTGATAAAGATTCATCTTCAAACCTTAAAGGATAAAATTTGAAGCACTTAAGTTGACAAATTATTAATCAATTTCAAAGTATTTTACTAGAGTATTGAAAATTTTCTTATAGAGATATTAGATGATGTCAAAGTGATTGAAAAGTTCTCTAATCACTTTACTTAAAAATCATATATTTTGTGGCTCGTGAGGAATCAAAAAATTTAGATTTAATGACAGTTGATATACTCATGGATTCTTTCAAGCACGTAAGGAGATGATGAATAAGAAAGAGACATAAGCACAAGTTCTTCTTTCAAAGTTGTACTTGAAAGATAAAGAATATGAAAAAGATGATAGAAAAGAAGAATTTCAAAAAGGAAAAGAAAGAGACAAAGGTTATAGTAGAGGATGTACACTTACCAAGGACATAGAAGAGGAATGCTTAAAAATTTAAAAAGTTATAAACTAGAATCAGCCTATAGAAGGATGTGGTAGAAGAAATTAATACAGAAATAAGTAACTATATGACTGGAAAAAATTATTTACATTACTTGATGAATCTTTTCAAGGTAATTTTTTGGAGACAATACAAAAGTTGTTACTAAAGGGAGAGGTGACAATCTTATTCAAATGAAAAATGGGTCTCATTAGTTTTTCTCGTAAGTTAATTATATTCTAGCCTTAAAATTAAATATTTTGAGTTTGGGTTAACTTTGGTAGAAAGGATATGAGGCAACGATGAAGAATAACTAAGAAATGACAAAATCAAGATGCTCACTAGGGTAAAAATGCCTAAGAATATAATGTTTTTTGTCACAATACATATTGATTGTTCGATGTATTTAAAAGCTTATATAACATATTCAAGTTGGATTTGGCATTTTTAAATGGGTCATTTGAATTTTAAAGGATTGGAGTATTTACCAAAAGAGGAGATGGTGTATATGCTACTTCTTATTGATCATTCTAATCAATTATATGAAGGGTGTGAATATGGAAAATAATTCATAAATTCCTTTGCAAAGGGATCACTTTTAAGAGCCTCAAAATCACTTTAACTTGTGCATGCTAATATTTATGATCCTTTCAATCCAGTTTCTTTAGAAAAAGCAAGTATTTTCTATTATTTATTGATGGTTACAGCCACAAAACATGAGTATATTTGAAGTTTTAAAAAAATTTAATGCATTAATAGAGAAAGAAAGCAGATATCCAATTAAAGCTTTGAGAAGAGATTAAGGTGGTGAATTCACTTATATTTTTGTGGTTATAATTGCATTCACAAGGTTCTTGGCAGTCCTATAGTTATCTTGGTAAAACGATAATACGAAGAGGAAGAGTATAAATGTTCTTGATATGGCTAAGAGCATATTAAAGAGCAAACATAAGTCTAAAGAATTTTGGGTTAAAGCAGTTGCATATGTAGTATACTTATTCAATAAATGTTTTAATAGAAGTTTAAAGAAGATTATTCCACAAAAGGAATAGAGTAAAAGGAGATTGAGTCTCTTTCATTTGAAAGTTTTTGGCAACATTCCATATTTTTATACTTTAGCAAAACAAAAGGCAAGCTTAAAGACAAAAGTGAGGAACTCTTAAAGACAAAAGTGAGGAACTCAATTTTGTTAGGTATGATATAAGTTCAAAGGAATACAAGCTCTATAAACCTAAAAGTAAGAAGTTAATGGTTAGCTAAGATGTCAAGTTTACTGAAGATAATGTTTAGAAATGGGATAAGTAAAATGTAGACTACAATTTCTTTATGTTATTTGAGAAAAACATTAACCAAACTAAAATTAATGATCAATCCCCTACATCTCCTGTTGCACCATCTATTACTCATATTGATTCAAGTCCTTCAAGTCTATTAGAAAGGCTGAGAAAAATAAGAATTCTATAATATATCTATATCAAAATAGAGGACATCAATAATTCTTCTCTTTATTGAATTATTGTATGTACAAAACCCACAAATTTTAAAGAGGCAATTTAAGATAAAAAGTGGAGAGTAGCTATTAATAAAGAAATGAATTTAATTATCAAAAATGATACTTGGGGGTAGGTTTCACTTCTAAAAAGCAAACAAGTTATCCACATATATACAAATTAAAGAAGATTGAAAGAGGAGAACTGGAGAAATTCAAATTAAGACTTATTGGAAAGAGATACATTCAAAAGTTTGATATATCTTATAATACAGTGTGCACACCAGTTACTCAATTAAAAATTGTTCAATTAATCATTTCAATGGTCGCTCACAAAAATGGATAATCTTTTAGCTTAATATTGAATCAAATTTTCTAAATAGATATGTAGAAGTACAGGAAAACACAAGGCAACCAAATGATTATATTATCAAAGAGCAAGAATACAAAGTCTTGAAGTTTAAGTAGACTTTGTTTGGGTTAAAGCAAGCTTATTGATAATTATATGAATAAGAAAAGGTTTATATAATTTTCAGACAAATATGGACTTTATGTTAGAGAAAATTATAATGGTTGCCCTCAAGGGGTATGGCTCGATGGTTGAGAGCGGGACTTGACTTCGGTTAAGTCTCAAGTTCGATTCCATGCTAGCCCCTCTTGTAAGAACCTGGGGCAGCCGGGGTTTTACCTGTAGATAGAGAACTAGTTGGACTCTCGATGATGAGGTGCATCCGCTTGGTCCGCCTGTGGGGTGGTGCGTCAGTTGGGCCCTTGGAGAGGTGTGCCCGCTTGGCTCGCTTACGGGATTTCCTCAAATCCAAAAAATAAAAAAATAATAAAAAATCATAATGGTTATACGCTAATTATTTGCTTATATATTGATGATTTAATTTTTACTTGAAGTAATTCAGCTATATATTAGGAGTTAAAGAATTAGATGGCTACTGAATATGAGATGAATGATATTGACCTTATTTCATTTATCTTAACATTGAAGATAAAAAATCAAATTAATGTATTTTAAGTTTTTTGTTAGTTGTGCCTGTAAAGAGTTTTTGATTTTCAAGTATGGTTAATATTAGTATTTGATGAGTCACGTAACTTATGTTTCTATGATTATATGTAGCCTTGTCACTTCATACGCAAAGGAATCAATCGCTTAAAATTTGAAACGTTTTATCTGCTTATATAGCGAGCTTTTATAATTGAATAATAATGATTTTACACCGTCCATTTCTCTTTGTAATTCTCGAGTTGACAATGCTATAGATGTCTTTAAGAAGATTCCAAATAAGAATGTGGCCTTGCTTTGCATATGGTTGCGGTGTAGAAGCAAGTAAGTTCTTGGAAAAGATATAAGCTGAAAGTCTTTGGCTTGATAGACGACGAAGTAGTTCGTCTCATAGGATGAATGCCCATGACGCCTGATGTAGTGAGCTGAGGTTCTTTGATTTAGTGCTTGCAGGATACATTGCAATGCTATGATTGAAAAGCGGATCCTGAAGCAGTTGGCATTGGAGCCTTTAAAGTGCAGATATTAATGTGTTTCTCTCAATTTTATTTTCTGAGAGTCGACGATAGGAAGATGTTAAAACTTAAAAACTAGCCGAAAGTTAATGAAGGACCACACAAAGTGTCATCAAGTTTCAAGCAATTAGGTTCGTTTAAATCAATGGACGTGCTCTTGATGACTTTTTCGTAAGTAAATTAATGATTCCACGTTGAAAAAAGATTTAACGATAAAGTGAATTATAAATATAGATCTGGTTGGGTCGGCTGTGCTAGGCCCAGGTTCAGGACGTTCAATCCGCACATCCACGGCCCATTCACAGGAATTAGTCTCCTATGCAAACACAAAGATCTACGTAAAG
>JANZXV010000210.1:21708737-21719879 GCA_027576455.1 Erythroxylum roigii | reverse complement strand
TCCTTCTTGAATTCAATTTCTTCATTATCTTCAATGGATTTCGTCTAGATTAGGTGTACATCTAATTCCGGTAGGAGCCTTCTTGAAAAGAGGTTGAGAAGATCTTGAACTGTTGTGTTCTAATTGAAGACAATTTCTGGAATTTTGCAGATTTGGGATTTCTTCCATATTTTTCCTCTTTTCGATCTTTTTTCGTCTTTTTGGCATTGACAACCACCTGTGAGCATTTAACAAATAATTCCATTAATTTATAAATACCAATTTAACAAATCAATAAATATTAAGTCCAAAAAATATGCATTATAATTGACTTAACATTTAGTAATTTAATTGAAATAAAATTATAACTTTAGTTAAAATTTAATTATAATTATAATTATAATTAAATATCAATTAGGAACAAATAAAATTCAATATCAGATATTGGTTCTTATTTATTAAATATCTCGTATTTAATCATAAAGTTTCTCAAGCTTTACGATTAAGTCCAACTTGATAAAAATACATTTTTCTCTTTTCATCTTTTTTCTTTTTGTTTGACTATTAGGTTCCTAGATATACTGACAGTAGGTAAAATTATAATTCTAAATCATATTCATGATTAGATAAATTAAATCACTTTAATTTATATTTTCTTTTTTAATTGAATAATTTATATCTATATATTAAGATTAACGTCTAGTAACATATCATAACTTCTTAGATATTAGGAATATCAAAGTAGTTTTATCTAACCTTTTCGTACATAATTTTTTTTGTATAATTTGACTATTTCATCATACAACGTTTCGATTAAACATGAGTATGAAAATAATGTTTATCATATGTTAGTTAAATCACACTAATTCTTCGCTATTAGTAACTAATTCATTTAATGAGATTTAAAAATCATTTCTAAAGTGTAATTATACTTTACTTTTTTATGAACTTCTGGTGATTTTTATTTCAAAAATTTTTAAAAAAATCCTATAAATTGTGCTAATCATTTTTTCCTTAAGAACTAGGTGAAATTCTTAGGCTTTGCAAAAAAATCTTGAGAAGTTTAAGTAAGAATAGGATCACGGGCTGAATTGCATAATTAGACCATACGAGGAACCCTAATAAGTCATGGGTTGTTAGTTGAGCCCAACAACTTATAAATGATACTGATTAAGATATTTTATTTCCTATTTTATAGGTATATCAAGAATATGACTTACATTGCAAGATTTAGGCTGACAAGTATATCAATTAAGTAAGTTCATATCTATCTACCGATATGTTAAGCTAGGATAATGTCCTTATTCTAATGCACACGGATATGATATGATTATCTACAAGTATATATATGTACGTTTGTAACTTGAGTAGTCGTTATCATGATGCCTATGCGAATAATATTGCGATATCTAAGTATATGCATACGGGGTGGCTACCTATGGTATACTACATGTATATATGATGATTCTTACATGATTGGGTGATTGTTTTGTGAAATTTCATGATTGATATTTAGATTATGTGTAGATGTATTTAATTTTGACTATGGAGGAGGAATAAATATGTAGGACATACCACTTAATGAATATGCATCAAGACTAAGTGCACACTAATTTGATTATGAGAGATGATTATGATTTGATATTGAGATGTATTATGGACTGATCTTGGTTAACGCTTAGCTCTGGTTGGGTGCTTGTTTAATATGTATGTTATCAACATAATTGTGACTGTGGACGTATTGAGTAAGGGCTAGTTGGTTAGTAATACTTGGCTCCTCACAACCCCTTTAAACTAAGAGAGCCTTGTGTCTATATGAGTATAGGTGTATGGTTGGGCTGTTGGTGATGCTTAGCTCCCTGCAGCCATTCAAGATGTAGTATTGCTAGGATTCCCTAGGAGATTAAGTTCTTATAGATATTCTTTCTCTACGATTTATTTTGTATTAGATGTGATTTGTCATGCACCGTATATATGTGTTTGTACTAATATAAATTTCATATTGTGTGAGCTTGTCATTAAGTGTTGTGGGGTGATATGAACTTATTCAGTAAAAACTCCCCTCAACTCTATTTTTCAGGTTGACTACCACTAACTTTACAGCAGTGATTCCAAGGAGTGTCAGCTGCAACATATTTACTTCTACATATGTTTTTCAATTGTATTTACTTGAACTTGTATTCTAATATTTGCAGCAATGATGTAAAAACCGAACCAAATCGACCGATTCGACCGGGTTAAGAATGAACCAGTTTGGTTTTTAGCTCGGTTTTTACTTTTAACCGTTAAGGGTAAAAACCAGCTGGTTTTGTTTGAACCGTGAAAACTGAAAATAAGGATTTCTTCTCCAACCGACTCGACGTTGAACAGACTTCTCCAATTTTGATTCTTTCTTAAACTTAGAACAAAACAACGAATATGACTTTAAAGCTTTGTTGATTGCTTGATCATTCAGTTCAGAGTTACATAAAACCTACCCAAAACGAGCTCACAACTCGTAGCACAACCACCTTTAATAAAAATTTCAATAACATAATCAAAGCAGACAACAATCACCGTGCCAAATAAGAACTGCGCTTCAAGAAAAATTACAGAGAAAAAGGAAAGAAGAGAGAGAGGGAGGGAGGAGAGAGATGGAACCTTTTTAATTTTTATTTATTATATGCTGGTTTTATAACTGTTTAATACAATTTGAACCTTTAAATCTTTCTTTTGACTGGTTCGATATTTGATCCAATTTTTAAAACATTGGTTTGCAGTAATACATACTAACATTATTATACTTTACTATATTTGTAATTAGGCAAGCTCATGTTTTTTTAGATTTTTACATTTATTTTTGTCACAAGTAATCATACTTATGTATAATATGAGGGCTTCAACTTTCAGGTTTCACGTGTTAGTCACATACCCATTTAGGTTGTCATAATGAACTTTATCTTATACATCAATTAATTAAATGACTGTGTAGATAAACAATAACTTAATCTTGAATTATAAAAAAAAACAATAACTTTAAATAATTACGTTACAAAAACTAGATTAATTGATTGAGAGAGACATCAACCAATCTATGATATCTTAGTGGTTTAACTACTTAAAATGTACCATAAAAGTAATCCATTTTCTTTTTTAAATACATACATTCCACGATTTGAGAATAGAAAGCAGAAAGGCAATAGATGCTGCTGTACCAACAAACAAAATTTTATTATTTTCTGCAAAGGTGGATTTAAAATGTGCATAAAGAGGTCAGTGTCAGTTACGGAGAACAAAAGTTTCAACAAAGAGAGAGCCTACAAAGCAGTTTCTATAGACCTTTTTATGAGAAGAACCTTTCTAGACCATACATATCCCAATTGCTCTTGAGACGAGCTTGAGTGGAAATCAGGAGGAAGTCGCCCCTGAAGCTTCATGAAAAGGGCCAGTGGTGGGCCGGCTCATCCCTCAATTATGAGTCCAAATCTTCCTTTCGGTGCAAGGATTTGACGAATGTATCATAACAGTCTAAATTTCGAATTTTGGGGTACAATGCACTCGCAGATTATTGAGAAAAATATTAATAATATTAATTTAATTACACAAAATTA
The DNA here is from genome assembly GCA_027576455.1 of Erythroxylum roigii. Classification (NCBI taxonomy): domain Eukaryota; kingdom Viridiplantae; phylum Streptophyta; class Magnoliopsida; order Malpighiales; family Erythroxylaceae; genus Erythroxylum; species Erythroxylum roigii. Next base: position 21,716,310 of record JANZXV010000210.1, on the reverse strand, counting down.
AGATAATAATTTAAATATAATTAGAAATGTACAAATTAAAGACATGTACAACATATTCGTAGTTCCTTAGGACTGCAGTACGCCACAATTACCAATTAAAACCATGTGCAATAACTTAAAATGTCATCTTTTTTGTTATGAAGAAAAGATATACAATGGACAAATCTCGCGACCCAAGAGTCCTCGTCTGTCGCGTTTACCTTATCCGAATGACATCAATTAATTCGGAAGGAGCGCTTTTCAAACAAATCCAAATAATATTTGACTCTGTGAAATTTTAGATTAAATTTTTAAATGATTACATAAATGCAGTTTGCAAAAATTTTGAAGTCCTTTAATAATTTATTTTAATTCTTGAAATTAATAAATATGTGGTTTTAATAATTAAAATTTTAAAACAAGCGTCCTTATATTCTTTCTATTCTTCGATTCTATGCAATTTATTTGCTAAAAGACGGATTTAAAAGAATAAAAAATTGATTGAAACATGGAAATTTTGGTCTTCCCAGCATGTCAGCGCTAAAAACGCGAACGAATACTTTGAATAGGGGAAACCCACATCAGATTACGCTGCTTTTATTGTTGCATGTCGGATTCCTTTTCTCGACAGCGAAGCTTCGTTGAGCACACTCTAATGCCCACGTTTAGGTTGCATTTTTATTTCGTTATTCTCCAAAATGCCCTTCTTGTTTTCTAATAATGGTAGTGAAAACGAACGAAATTAAACAATGGTTTAAGATTTAAAATCTTGAATAGTTTTTAAATAAACAAAAATTTTTAATTTAGTTGAAAAATAAATTGACTTATTTTAATTTTTAAAATTTAATTAATTTTTAAAAATTATTCGATTAATTAATAAACTAATTTTTTAACAATAAAATTTATTAAGTTAAGTTAAATTAAAAAGTTAATCAAGGCTACAAACGGTTTAGTTTTTGAAATTATGATTTTAAATCTGTCTGTCTTTATCCTGTCCTGCAATGCCCCTCCCTCATAAGGTTATTTGAGGCTGAGATTGAGGATGAGCTAGCATAACTTCATAAGCCTTCCTAAAAATCGCAAGCAACATTTCTCTAAACACCTGCATTATCATGTATCCATAAATGGAAGGTGTTCCACTCCTCTACATTATCATTTTACCATACTGAACCATAGAGAGCACAGTACATTACTAGAAAATTTCGATCTCGCCGAAACAGAATAGTCATTTTCTTTTCAATTTACGTTGGCTTCAATCGATAAATAAATTTTGATTTAAATAATATTTATAATTTCAGTGAATTTAAGTTCACTTTCGATGGTTCGACCTTTTACACTCATTTCTTCACCATAGACAGAGCTAGAAAATGGCCTCAGTCCCGAGCTGTCTAAATAAAATCAAATCGAGAGGGTTTACTAATTAAAGAACTCAACACTCCAAGCTGTCTCCAACAACTTACAGCCTGGCAACTCCTGGCCCTACTGATCGATGGAAGAGGTTATATCATAGTGCCTTCCTCTTTCTCCCAACATGACAAAATCAGCAATAAGGTACAACTTACGAGGCAAATTAAATGTCCTATAAATACCCTGCTCTCAATGCTCCCCAACCCATTGTGTTTCGCTCCAAAGCTTTTTCCGTTTTGGATCAAAAACAACGTAATTAAAACACCATTCCCCAGATGGGTATTTGCAGTTCTTGTGAATCTACTCACGTAGCAACAGCTAAGCTGATTCTACAAGACGGCAGGTTACAAGAATTCTGCTACCCTGTTAAGGTTTCCTATGTCCTACAGAAGAACCCGACGCACTTTATTTGCAAGGCAGACGAGATGGAATTCGATGACTTCGTATCCGCCGTTAACGACGATGAAGAGCTCCAACCGGGTCAGCTTTATTTTACCTTGCCGTTGAGCAAATTGAAACATCCTTTGCAAGCGGAGGAAATGGCTGCATTGGCCGTGAAAGCGAGCTCGGCGATAATGAAAGGTAGCTGTGGTGGTGGTGATAAATGTGGATGTCGTCGGAAGTCGGAGTCACGGTTGGTTTTTTCTGACGAAAAAAGTGGGAAGTCACGACGGAGAGTGGCGGCGATCGGTGGCGGTAGTTTGGGTCATGGTGGTGGATCGCGAGGCAGTGGCGGTGGCGGTAGAAGAAAGTTTACGGCAATGTTAAGTGCAATACCAGAGTAAGGGCAAATTGGGAAATGACAACAGTGAGGACATGAGTGTAAATATGTGATTAAACAATGCCTTTCTTTGGTAGGTTTGGTGTTTAGTGGGTTAAGCTGTGGCTTGTTAGCTTTAGCTGGTTGGTACAGAAACCTTGGACTCTCACACATTTAAGGGTTGTATGACAATTTTGCCCTGGATGAGTTGATGACTTCATAAATTAATAATCCATTTTTTGATTTATCATAACCTCCAAAACATTGCATATAAATAATCAATTGGATCTTATAAGTTCAAGAAGTTAAAAATGTGTCTACTCCCACGTGATGCATATAAATAAGTGCAGAAAGGTGCAATTTATTTAATTGCTCGATTATTATATATAAAATCTAAACTGGCCACAACTCGACTATGAGCTAACCAAAATCTTGACTTATCAATCTGTCTAAACCCATGACGAGGCCCAACTGGGAGAATCCAAAGCTTGACACGCTCGCCATAAGCCCAGGATAGTTTAATCCGTGCCCGCAAGGCGTAGCTCGGTTGATTTCGGAGGGGTAGATTTGCTCCAAAGTGCAAAGTTCGAATCTCACGGTTTGCATTGTAAAAGCAACATTCTTAAGCCCTTGTGGATTTTGAGAGTGGGCTCTTTGTAGGCCTGTGGGTTACTCACCTCCCCCTTAGCGGACCGCTGAGTACCTGATTTATATCCTCCCAATTGCTTCGTCGGGCCGGAGTGTGGGGCTCCTTTGAGTTGGGATTCAACCTTTTGCTCCAAGGATAGTTTAATCCGTGAACAAAACTCATTTAAGATTCTCTTAATTCGAAAAATTGTAAATTTGAGTGATAATAATTATAATTCACTTGTACTAAATTATAATTAATAAATGTCAACTAAATTAAATTTATTATTTAATTTTAAAATGTTAATTTTTCAAATGATTACTTAAAATATGTGATTCAATATTTATTATATAAATTTATTAATTTATCTAGTATGCAAAAAAAAAACTATAAATTCCACCGTAATACTTGTTGATTCTAAAAGTGACGTCGTATTTATCGAATGAAGGGGTCCAGCAATCATCATCAGCAACGTGGCGGTCCTGTAAACCTTATCATGGGCATCGTGTCTACCTCGGCTCTGTATCCCGTTGGCAAAACAATAGATGTTGGTTTGGACGATGATTGTGTTGTGTCTAATATCCAATTGGAAAACATCAAATTAGCCAATGAATTATATATAGTTTAATAATGACATTTTAGCCTTACCTTGCTTTTCAAAAGTTGTCTCGTCTCTTTGTTATTGAGCATATAATCTTGTCTAGTGTTAGCTCCGTCAATTTCTACATGTAGTGTTCCTGATTGGTGTACTGTTTTCATAGATGTAGTTACATGGGGTTTAGTGATGTACTGGGCTCTCTAAAATTTTAAAAAATTAAATATTATGTATATATATACATATATAAGGATGAAATTATTTGAGGGCTAGTAGTGTATTGGGCTTTCCAAATTTTAAAAAAATTAAATATTTGAAGCCTCTTATTATAAATTTCTGGCTCCGTAACTGTTATTCGAAGAATCTTTGAAAAGTAGACTAAACGCTGATGTATAAAATTCCAACCAGGTCAAAGTTGAATTTCCCCTTATATCAACCTCCTCCAAGTAGAATTCCCTCAGTTCTTGTATTTCGAGAGCTAGTAAAGGTAGTAACCAGGAAAGAGTAGGTTATCTCCAAAACTAATTAAGCAAACAAAAGAATACAATTATCTAAAAGCATTTTACTCACTTCATTTGAAAGAAAATATTGATCTATATGATTCATTTCTAACATTCTTACCTACTCATCGAAGAGTGGGTATCTGGTGATTGTCATCACTTGGCCGAACCCACCTTCTTCAATTATCAGCTCTTGGGTTCGTCCTATTGTGTATGCAAATCCTTATTATTTTTTCGGTCCATTATTACTTTATATTACATAAAAGGGTGATAAAGTTGTCTCCAAACTAAACTAAAAGGAGATTAAGAAAATAGAATAATACTATTACTTTATATTAAAAAAAAGGGTGGCAAAGTTGCCACCAAACTAAACTAAAAGGGCATTAAGAACAGCCAATAGAAACATATTCTAATGATCTTTAAAAGTTGAAGAGGTAGTATTACCGATAGTCTGCCAGTTTTTTTTATAATGTCCTTAATTAGCATAATCTTTTCCCTTTTGTTTATTGTATTACTTATCAATAGTCAATTAAAATTACTCAAGAGCTTAGCAGCCAAGGTCCTAATTTCACCTTTTAGCTTGACATGACAAGAGCCTTTTAGCGAAGGTTCTAAAAATACAATTAATACATTTATACTGCAATAGATGTTTCGAATTAGTTATATACAACATATGGAGGTTAGATTTAAAAAAGTTATTAGATCCTCGTAAAATCTGCTACGAGTAAAAGAGATTCTCTTTACTTATTTAAGAATTTGAAGTTTAATTGAAAACGAATTTGTTAAATGAAAATTAATTGATTTATTTTAATTTATAAGAACTTATTAATTTATAAAATTTAGCTGATTAATTAATAAATTGATCAATTTTTAACAATAAGAGTTATTAAAGTAAATCAAATAAAAATTTTTAAAATTTTAAAATTTTTACAACGGAACCAACCAAACTAGTTGCATTTTTTAATCATTAATTATACATATATATTTTAGACAAGTCATTATATCAAAGATCTTCTATATTAACCAAAAAATTCGTAATCACTATTTTAAATATATTAATTAATTATCGTAATCATTGTATAATAGTTATGTATACATTATTTAGCAAGGTACTCAAAACCAGACTAGGACTCAATTGACGATCTATAGAAATAAGTTAAAATTTTCTATCAGAAATTGAATTTTGATTAAGCAACGTTATCAAGTGGTACACGATTTCGTCGCTTAACCAAGTAGTTGGGGGTTCGAATCCCACCCTTGAAAATGCAGCAAGCTCCTGAGCCAGCAGTAGCCCTCCCATGTTAGAGATGTTCCCACAGCGAAGGGATTAGTCACTGAATCCATCGGTGGATCACCTTGAGTGCACCAAATAAAAAAAGTACTCCTATTACCAAAGAAAGAAATATTAGTTTGAGGCCAACATTTACGCCACTAATTCTGGAAACTGTCTTTTTAGCATGAATGTGTGCTTTTTAGTTTTTTGTTTTTAATAATTACTCTAAAACCAACGTAGGACCAGCTCCAAGACATAAAAGCCTTGCTTCACTGTACTAGAGTTGTAACGTGTCCATTACTACAAAGTCAATAAATGCACCACATTCACGAAGTTTCCCTTTATAATTATGTTCAAAAAAGACATATAGTACTAAAAACTTCAGACCAAAAGCTTGTGTTTTTTTTTAATTACTTGCAGACCAAAAGTTTGTGTTTTTATGTTTATTTTCTATTTCGAAGCTTTGTGTGAACGCAGACACTTAGAAAGCCACTGCGTGTTGCTGGTAATCAGCCAGAACTCTTAAAACATACCAATGAACACAATAACACAGAAAGTGCAAAACAAAAGGGCCAATCCGATAAAGTGAGTCATAAAGTTTCCATCTTTACTCCCTTTCACCATCTGCGCCGTGCCTCTTTCCTCCTGCGACGTTGTCCCCGTCCCATTGTCTATTTCTTGTTTTCTGAGAAGTACCCACGAGTAGATGGGTCTTTGTGTCTCTTCTGCAGCTGAGGAACATCCTGAAAATGAAGTAGGAGTAGAGAGCACCAACTGGTCGTCGACGATCAAGGTCATTAGGGTAGATGGTAAGTTGCAGGAGTTCGACTACAGAGTCAAGGCAAGTTATGTGACAACCCCGAACCCGAATTGCTTTATCTGCAGCTTAGAGTCAATGTCTCCTGGAATTTGCCCCCCAAAACTACCTGACGATGAAGAGTTACAATTGGGCCAACTTTACTTTCTCTTGCCACTTTCACAGATCGACAAGCCACTATCTCTACCTGATTTGTGTGCTCTGGCAATCAAAGCAAGCTCTGTACTTGGTGAACATAGTATTGAGTTCTCATCTCGTAATCAGGAAGTAAAAGAGGTTGTACGTATATAACCGAGAGTTGCCTATTGGTTTTGATGGGCTAGCCGTTCCTGTCCAGATTTTAGCATGAGCATGGATATCGTGTTGTGAATATGGAATGTAGCAGAACAGCAAGAAATGTTTGTCTTTGGATGACTCGAAAACTAGTTACTTTGCCTTTTCTAAACTTTCTTTATAAAGGGGTTTATTTGCTTCTTGATTTTCTTTCTTTATTGGCGTTTACTGCTATGGATGATGTATGATTAGATTCTGAAAGTGTCCATTTCCAACAGAATAATAGACCTGAGCCTTGGGTTTTCTGCGGTCTTTGGTTCATATTCTTCAGATTGAAAATGCATGGAGGTTATCATAACGAATGTGATATATCATCTTGTATAGAGTTGAAGGATCAAATATCGCAGGGCTAGCAATCCAATCTTCTTTCACCAAAACTAAATGAAGATAATAAAAAAGACACTGAGGAAGCAAAGGGTAAAGGTCTTTTACAGTAGTTGGAGTTCGAGTAAACAGAGAAGGAAACTCCTGTCGATAACGAGCAAGCCAGATGATGCTGTTAGATGGCAAGAATCTGTACACCACTAGACAATGCCCAAAACCATCGACACTTGCCAGTTCGTGTACACCACCAAAAGTCCAAATCTAAAACCTTGCTTAGTTTTATGGTCAAAAGGGCTAAATACACCCAAACGTATACAAAATAGAATCTTAACATTTAGAAAATATTTAGATTGAACTCTTAACTATTAAGGCACCGTCAGTTATTTGCTTAAGTAATTTTTTTTTAATTTTTGGTGGTGGGACCTGCTAGAAGCTGACGTGGGCATTGTTTTCCAGAGGTGGGTCTCACTTCCAAATTTAACGTTGCCTTTTAGGGCGTTTTATGCATTCAACCAGAGGTGGGTTGGATTTTGGGCAGCTTCCACAAAGGAGGACGCTGTATTTTGTTGTTAAGCCTCCCTTAGCTTTGACGCTGGATTTCGGATATTCTGTCTTTGGTAATTTTGTCTTATTTTATCTGAGATTAAAACAGTGTCGTTTTTGTTAAAAATTTAAACGGACACGTCATTCTTCTATTCTACTCCTCTTGAACAGCCAAGATGTTAGTTCTCTTTTAAAGTCGACTCATTTAGAGCCGTGTGTTTCTTTTAAATGACTTTTGCAATTTTGAATTTTTGATGCAACTTCTAATATTCAACTTCAATTATTCTGCTTCTTATTATTATTAAATTTTTTGCAAAGTATTTATTATATATATATTATTATTAAATTATTTAATAATAATAATAATATTATTATTATTATGTTTATATTTATATTTATTATTAGTATTATTAT
>JANZXV010000210.1:21680877-21695350 GCA_027576455.1 Erythroxylum roigii | reverse complement strand
TGCTAAATGAAAAGATGTGAAATTAGCTGCTTATATAATTTGTTATGTGGTATGAATTGGGTGAACCATCAAGGACGGTTACATCACTGAATTCGCAAAACTCATCAAAATTGCAACGTTGACTTTTTAGGTCCGAAAGAGGACACTAGTGAAAGGGAGACGCTATAAGAAGAATAATTCTTGTACTTTTGTGAGGAAATGGCTCAAAGGTCGGTTAGTTGAGACTAAAGGATTAGATAGAAGTTTTTGTAAAATTCCTCAGGTAATGTACTTAGTTTTAATATTGCATATATTCTGATGGTTTGTAAAGTTACAATGTAAGTTTGGTTTTTTATGAAATGAAACAAGGAATGCAATTTGGTTTTAAAATTTGGTGAATTTTATGTATAATAGATGATGTCATGATTAAGTTAGATACGTGTTTGCTCTAACATGTCATTATTATAGGTTATTTACTGGAATGTCCACAGGGTGTTCCGGTATGTAATCTATGGTAGTAGGGTGTTACAATGGAGCAAGAAGAAGAAGAAGATTACAAGAAGAGAAGACAAAATAGAGCATCAAAGTGGAGACCATGGCTATAACAATTAAAAAGTTACAGCCATGAAATCACAACTGTAACAATTAAAAAGTTACAACCATGAGACCAAGTTGCAACATGAATTACAAGGATCATTTTAACCTACCAAGAGACACCTTATGATGTCTCATTTTCAAGCTAAATGTCCATTTATCTCATGAAAACATAGCTGCCTCATTTGGGTTGAACGTAGCGATTGAATGTAAAATAAGTGAAGTATGTGTGACAACAATGAGGAAGAGAGGGGTATAACGCATGACACCTGTCCATTTATCACATAGTTCTAACCTAGCTTTGGCTGGAACAACTGAAGGTGAGTGGGGGGCTACACTAGGTGTGTGTCTGCAGGAATGAAGCAAAAAAGGAGTGGAGGGCTTAAACGGAGAGGTGTGATGACTACATCAAGATGATGGTTGGATGAGATGTAAGGCCCCAAATTGTATCCTAGTTGGAATGCTACACGTTCATGAAAGTACATGTATGAAATGTGTTAAAAATTGTGAGATGATTGAGAATTGCATATGACTTGAATTTTGGTTTAATGGATCCTACTTAGTGAATAGGAATTAATTGTTACCATTAGAAAATTGAAGTATTAAAATGTACATTTGAACAAGGAAAATGTCAAGTGGCAAGACAAGTTGGTACATGAAAATTGGATGACTAAGCCTATGCATTAATGACATATGGCATAGCTAATGCATTGACATCTAGCATAAGTAAATAAGGGACAAATGGCAGTATAATTGAATGATATTTGGCAACATTGATTAAGTGACAAATGACCTAATAGGTGTGTGACATTTGGTAGCTTAAAGGGAGGACAAATATGATGCATGCATTGGTGACATGTGCTCCTCCAAGATTAGGACACCTAGCAACTTAGGTGTTAAACTTACAAGAAGTTTCTGTAGCCTTCATTGAAGCATCTCCACTAAAATCATTCACCTCTCTTAGCTCAGAATTTTTCTTCAATCTCACTTAGAATTCTTCCAAGATATTGCATCAAGAAAGCTACCACAGGTTATCTTTTATGATGTTGTCTTTTGGGTGTTAAGATCATCCTGCACCTACTTAAATTTAGAAAGTGTTTTGGTTACATTAAGGGTTGATTTAGTTAGTTCTTTAAAGAAGGAACTTGAAGGTAATTAGGTAAGTGAAATCTAAACTTGATAGCATGTATTAATACAAGTTTTATGATAATTGAATTGGCATGAAATATGTGTTAAGATGATGATAAATGAATGCTAGAAAAATGATCCTTGTATGATAACTTCTGGTTTGGTTTTGAAATGTGGAAGATATTGATTTGTAAGTTACTTAATGAATAATTTTTGAATTGGTTTGGACATAAATTTGATGAATAAGGTAGAATTGAAGTGAAATTGATGGTCTTTGGTGAAGGTGTGTCGAATGGAAGTGAAGAAGTCAAGTTTTGGAAACAAATTAGAGATTGTGGATTCGTGGGATTTATAAGGCTTATTCCCACGGTTATGGGAAGTAATTAAGAAGGAGAAAAGATTGGTTTTGAGCAATTGTTGGACCATATAAGGTTAAGGTACTTTATAATGTTTTAATTGGACTTAATTAAGGTGTAAAATGAACCTAGTTTGATGTGAAATAAGTTCATTAAAGGTTGTATAAGATTTGGATTTTTATAATTGAAGTAATAACTTAAAGAAGGTATTATTAGATAACAAAGTATCTAATTTTGGGACTTATAATTTGTTAAAGGAATGAAGTATACTTATGATCACAAATGTGTTTCAAATGATAAAAGTGATGTGTTAGTTATGAATGTTTAAGAATTGGGAACTTAGGTGAGTACATGTATAAGTGTAATTACTTAATGTATTCATTAGTGCATTATTACAAATGCTTATGTTTATAAGGCATGAAAAGTTTGAGTGAGAATGAATGGGTTCAATTTGAGCATAAGGAAATGAATTAATACTTATGCATTATTTCAATATCATGTGATTCTGATATTGTGTTAATTCCAGACCATTAATTGTCCAACGAGTTTGATAATTGGGATTGTATTGGAAGTGCTTTCTAATTGTGTGAATATACATAATGTGTGATGACGCAATACATTTATTGATGCTTTAACGCATATGTTCGTATTTATAAGGCATGTTAAATTTGATCAAATGAATAAGGTCATATGTTATACATTACATCATTTACATGAAATTATGAAATATGAAATGATTTCTTTTAAAACTGTTAAGTCCTAGTCGTGGGTAAATAGGCATGCCTAGAAGGGTCTACAGCTACTCCTATGACACTAAGGTGTCTCCTGATATTGACATTTCAGTGTCTTCTGATATTAACACTACAGTATCCCCTTATTTAGAGACATTAGTCTCTTTTGTTTTAAATACCAATCATGGTATCTTCTGTTCTGGTCTCATTACACACTTCTGTAAAAAGGATTAGCAGTCTAACTTATTTTGTATTCTGATACATGTTCAGTTTTGATAAAAACAAATTTTGTTCTGATGAAAGATAAGCTCTGATCTGATACAAAATAAGTTTTGTTCTGATATAAGTCATACTTTGATATGAAAGGATTATATCCTATTCTGATATGAAATTCTGATATTTGTACGTTATGTTTTGATATTTATGAATTTTGTTTTGATGCAAGAATGCTCTAAATCTATATCCATCCAATTATGTGTTGAAGCATAATGTTTGGATTACTCTGTAATTTTGAACAATTAAAGTTTGTATGTGAATTGACATGATACAGTGCATGTGACTGCTAGACGACTGTTAGAAACAGTCGTTAGTTTATATCTTGTTTAGTTATTCCCCACTAAGTTAAATGCTTAGCACGGTAGTTTTTACCTCCGTGTAGGTTCTGATAAGAAGGTTAAAGACTGGGAAAAAGACTACCGCAATGGCCAATGAAGAATGTGTTCTATTTTGGAATTTGTTTTGTTTTGAAAGATGTATATTTGAGTTTGTTTTTTAGTTGTATTTTTGAAAGATGTATATTTGAGTTTGTTTTTGAGTTGTATTTAATGCGATGAGACATTTTGTATATTTGTCAATAAGATTTGTAATAACCTTTAAATAGGTTGGCTTTTGAAATTATGTTTAAATCATGTATTTTGATAAGTTCATTATAAATGATGAATATTATGATTTGTTTACAACAACATTTAATGATATGTAATGTATGTTTGTTCGAGTTTTTGGAAATGTATGTAAGGAATGTTTGGTATGTTTTAGATTGTTTCGATTCTGTTTTGTACGATACTTGCATAAGCTCCCAGGAGGTATATGGGTGTTACATGAGATGAAAATAATGAGACAGTAGCTTCAATCTTCGGTAGGGATGCCACCTATCTCACTCATTATTCAACCTAGCTTCGAAATATTGAAGGAGAAGGTGACAGATAGAAGAATAACGTGAAAAAGGTGGCTAAACAAGGAAGAACGCACCAGCAGTGGGGAGACGTAGAAGACATCATTCATCATCAATTTTACTGGTGTTTTAAGAATGGAATGAGCAGACAGCTGTGGAGAGACCATTCATCAACATTTTCTCTTGGAATTTCAAGGTGGAATAACGTTAATAACTTGGCTGGAAGTGAGCAACTAAGAGAGGGTGGACAGCAACTATTTTTCATTATTCTCTCTTCGTTTTTCAATAAGAATGGAGGCTACAGGAGCTAATTCCTGGAGATTGGTGGAAAAGATGGAAGGTTAACATCTTGACACCAGTTCGAAGGTGAAATCGACACCTAGGATGCCCAATTAAGCTTATCTTATCTTTATTTAATGTTGGATATCTCTTTCGGAATTGTTTACGTTATCCTTTGTTTAATCGAGCTGGGTATTCATTTATGGATAATTGTATTCTCGTTATCGTTAGATTGTTTATATTGTGAACCCATTGCTAGAATCATTAATACAATCCGTAATTATTGTATTTGGATTTGTATGTGGCAACTAATGATTTTTAATCATTAGGGATAACGTAGCCTAGGTTAAATGACCCGAGCATATGTGATTGTTGCTTAGATTGGTCTATTTTCTATTTCGTAATGCAGCTGCCCAATTGAATCTAGAGATCGTGTACTAGGTTATTTGGTAGTTAGATTTAATTAACGAGTATATCTTAATTAAACACGTCCTAAGGAAAAATCTGGATTAACAGAGCTTGTTGTTAATCTACGACCAATAGTTTTAGGAGAGGTGTGAAAATCTTATAACAATGAAAGATGTTTAATCATGTATAGGTCGAGATTGAGTTGAGAACCAGCTTCCACACACATTCATCACTTTTATCATTTTTATTGTTTTTTTATAATTAGTTTTCGCTAGTTTAATTTTACTTTATTTTTCTTAATTACATAAAAACCAAAACTCCCATTTTTATTTCCTTTGCATCAATTATTTGCATTATAAGAATTCATCGAATATTATCTGTGAATATGATCCCGACTCACCACTTCTGCAAGTTTTTAGTATGCAAAGTTAAGTAAATTTGGTAATGCACTCGACATAGGTTGTCAATTGCCCATCAATACCTTGGAAGTAATGATTTAGATGTCATTGTAAAAGAAATTAACGGGTTTCTGCTGCTAAGTTTTTATTTTATTTGTTGCTTGAACCATGATATGAGCAGATAGCTTCTAGTGAAATTTTGGGTATGAGCTGCTATATGGAAAAGGATATCCTTGCCATTGCCAGTGCTCATTCCTCTCGTTGCAGATCCATTCGATTAATTGAGCAATGCAAAATTTGCCTTTTGTACTAAATTTCAAAATAAATTATTAGGGTTTTGAAAATCCTGGAGATATATTCATATTTATGAGCTGATCAAATAACGTGCAGCATCAACATTAAGATTATAAAGGTATCCCTGACAGCCGAAACGACATCTTTTCATCACATGTCAAATTCTTGATCAAATCTGTAGTTCACCCACCAGGTAGTCTGCATGTGTTCTTATGCGAGTTCTCAAGACAAGAGGACTTGTTGAGAATTAATTCAAAATGTTATAGTTGTTAAAATTCCTTTAGAATAAGTCTTAGATTATCTTAGAATAAGTCTTAGATCATCTTCTTTTCTTTAAAATCCCAACATGGTATCAAAGCCCTCAAAGATCTTGAGGGACCTATGAGTGATTAATGCTTTAAGAGCAAAGAAGGGCAATGAGAGGCAAAAAAAAGTGAAAAGATGGTGGAGGAAGCCTATCTAGCAAAGGTTTCATCATCGAAGAAGAAAGGAAAATTCTCCAATGTATAAATTGCAAGAAGTCGGGTCATGAAGAGGAATATTGTTGGCATAAAGAAAAGCCTCAATGCTATAACTGCAAAAGATTTGGTCATCTGCAAAAGAATTACAGATTTAAAAAAGAAGAACATGCAAATTTGGTTGAAGTGGTTAAAGAAGAAACTTGTTTTTTTGAATTAGTTGAGAGAAGTGCTTGGAAAAATGATGAGAAGTGTATCATACAGTAAAGATATGTGCTTCACAAATAAGAAACTTAGAGAGACGTGCTCCAATAATTGCAAGTTAATGAGAAGGGCATCACGGGAATTGGTGAAGAGAAGTACTTCATATAATATTCTGAAGATTAGGAGAGAAGTGTTCCATCCTTGAAATTTTGAATTAAGAGGGAATGTTGAAAATTAATTCAAAATGTTATAATTGTTAAAATTCCTTTAGAATAAGTCTTAGATTATCTTAGAATAAGTCTTAGATTATCTTTAATCTTATCTTATAAGCTAGATTTGGTGGCTGAAAAAGATTTTAGTTATTTGTATTTTGTCTATATAAGACAACTAAGTTTAATAATAAAAGTACGGGAGAGTTACGTATTGTTTAATCTTTATCTTATCTCATCTTATTATCTTCTTTTCTTTAAAATCCCATCAGGACTAACATTGATTCTCCTTCTTCGGTGATATATACTGCTGCCTCCCTGGTTTAGCACGGTGCAGATGATTCTCTGTGCTAACGGCTTTTAGGTACTCAACTGTTTTCAGGGTTGTCAATAGGAATAGATTAATGGTTAGTTTAAAAACAGTTCTTCTCTACTTGCAGATTACCAATTTTGACTTCTAACGTGGAATTGTCTTTACTTTTACTTGTTCCGTCAGAAAGTAGCAACAGGAATAGTTATCAATTCTAAAGTTTATGATGTTCTCATCAAAATGTGGATAGGCTTCAACGTGGATGAATGATAAGTAAGTAATTTGATTTTTAATAATGCCGATATCATCTGTTCAGCTTACCATGGTTTGCAAGTCATGGTCTGGCATGTGAATTGCTTGAAGACTAGGGCAACTCACCTAAACTACTTCCAGTAAAATGATGTTTCTCTTGCGTTTTTAGCCTTCTAACAGCAATTGAGGTTCTATCATTTGTTATGTTCAAACTTGGATTTTCAATGTTTAGTTGAAAAGAAGACAGGGAAGTCCAAAACTGAAGCTCACCAGGACTGCTGTTCCTACGACAACAATCCATTTATCATCGACTGATTAAATTAACCTATTTTCTCAGAAAGTACTTTAAAATGTTTTACCATAATCAAAGGAAGTCTGAAGTTCCTTGGTTTCTTTTGCAAACCAACAAGGAAAAAGAAAAGATCCAAGGGATTGGAGACCATTGTAGTTTGCTGTTATATTCTTCAAGAGATTAAACGAAGGAAACTAGGAACATCTATTCTTGATCTAACCAAGAAATCACACGAGAAAATAAAGAATAGAAAAGGAGACATTGGAAGGTGCATTGACAAATTTGACAATTAAAGTATTGTTATTTCTCATTGGGTTAACATTAATGCTGATGGAGGTGAAAATTGGGCGGATGTCAGGCAAAGTTGATAACTGATAAGGAACAAGGGGAGGGACCATAACCACATGCCAAGGAATAATAAGACACAGGCATAGCAAATATGATTTCAGGACTTGTCCAAAATATGGTGACACTTGTTTATCTGGGTTGGCACTCCTAGTTCTTGTGAGCCAAAACATTGTACTTTCTACACTGCTGTTCAACTTATGCATCAGTTTCCCTGTCTCTGTTTGTTTCCAGGAATCTTTCACTTCTGGCAAAGTATATCATTCAGAAACAAATGGATTAGAGGTTGCAGAAATTTACTAATAAATTTTATCTTCAGAGAATCCTGAAAATTCGATAATCCTATGATGTTCCAATGGAAATACATGTGTAAAAGATAACATCTTGGGAGAATGTGTGCATATATGTTTTGGCGTCCAATCCATGTAAATGAATTCGTTAGATGATGTAATAAATTTTGTAATGCTAAGAGGGTTTAGTCGTTATTAACTGGAGCAGAAAACTTCAGTTGATTTATAGGAGGATAAGGGATAAGCTGTGATCAAATTCTTTAATCGGTGAATACTTAAAGCATGAATGCCAAAACCTACCGCATGACATGAAGAGCCAAACATGCCGATCCTTTCAAGATTGCTTCATTTTTTTTTCCATTTTATGATGATGAAAACGCTAACCCTTTCCCTTTTTTGTCTATTATATCATCATTTGCAAGCTCTATGATTGCACCACTAGAAGTAGAAAAGCCAGTTGATAAGTTCCAGAGCAAACGAAATATCTGAGAGACAGAGCTACCAAATTTAATTGTTCCTTTTTTTTTTTTAAGGAAAAGAACTAACAACAAGCTAGAGCTAATAACAAGATTAATGTGCCGAGTGCGACTAACACCCATGCAATCATCATCGAAAGTTTGCAGTATAACCACTGGGCTGTTGAAAAACCACCACACCCAAAAACACCTCAGGTCTTATTCGAGCCAAAACCGTGCCAGCCACTTGAAATTGATGTTTTCTTCTTTTCACTAAAAGCAGCCAGTAATTTAACAAGGAACAGAAAGGAAGAAAAGACAGAACTGCTTGAATTCAACTTCAGTGAACCTTGACCTTTTTCTACAATCGCTCCAAACTAAGATTTGAATTAGAGTTACCCTTAACAAATGATTCATTGATGAAGTTGGAAAAAAAAATAATGATGGGTTGAGATAGTAAGAAAACTGATTCAAGTTAATATTTTTTTGTTTTCCTAAAATGTGGTTGGAATAATATACCTGAAGAATAAAATAGTACTTGCAAAGATGCAAGCTTTATTTATTATTAGAAAAGAAGAAAAAGATGCCACCTTTATTCCCAAAAAGCCAATCCCTTCTTGGATGAGGAATCTTTTATATCATAACACAAAATCCTCCGTATCTCCACCAGGCACCAACTGTGATTCGCCGGTCTCCCACATCTGCTGAACACATGCTTACGTAGCTTCCATATCTCCGTTGAACAAAACAGAAAAAGACCAAGAACTAAATAAAAGAAAGAGACCTGTCTAAAGAATTCCCCTTTATTTTCCAAAGAAAAAGAGATTTATCTGAACAACCATATTAAAAACTAAGTAATCCAACAACCCAATAGAGAGGTAGATTTAAGGTTGTGGTCTGCTGCAAATCAACAGAAAACAGAGGTAGTTGGGAATTTGGATCGTCCATCGTTTTCACTATAATCCTAACTTTATCCACACTATTATCTTTATGGGCTCTTCCTAATTGCCCGTGTACAAGGCCATAACCTCTTCACTTATGGCCTATGGTGTACTGCCAATGCTATGAGGGGTAATTAAGTCAATTCTAGCACTAAAACCCCCTTGTAAACGATGATCACTTTGCTCGAGAAGATTCAACAACGGTCCCAGAAAGCAACGTTGCAGACTTCCATTCAGAGGGACAGCAGAGAAAATGTCATTAAAATAATGAAGCAAAATGGAAAAAGAAAAGAAATGGAATACGATGATGAGAGACAGGCGTGTTTGGTCACCGAGAAAGTGCTTTGTTGACAGAGAGAGAATATTTCGAGAGAGCGGTAGAGACATGCAATGCAAAATCTGAGACCCACATCACTTGCAATCATCAGAAACAAACCTTGACACCAACCCACGAGCCATCACTGCTTTGCTTTTCCTTTTTAACTTTACTAAGGGTGTGTGTGTATGATATGTTGGGATTTTGTTTTCCAGATGAAAAGAGACTTCATAGTCATTATTCCCTCTCCTGCGAGCTCCAGTTCACTGGTTCCCTTAATGCTTGACAACGGAACTCACTTTCAATCATTGTAGGCACTCGTGGATCTTCGAAAGAAGAATAAGGAAACGGGTTTTGAAGGTATCTGAAGTTTCCCACTCCTTAGGTGAGTTCTAGTGTTTATGGAGATCCAAAGTTGCTAGCTTTAAGATTATTTCATTAAGTGAGCTTGTCATGAGCCTTATTTTCGGAGTTTGATCTGCGTAAATAGTCCAAGAATATTTTTGTCAAGCAAGATAAGTGTTTTATTCGATCACCAAAGATAGTTTTCTGTATTTTTCTAATTTTAGTTTAAGAAAAAAAAATTTGACTTTTGCTAACTTAGTTACAAACCCATTTCCAACTTTAGATTGCAATTTCGTTATAAGTAGTACTCATGAAACTGCAATGTTCGGTTGGTTGAATTTGGGGTAGATTTCTTCTGTCTCATGTTCTGGCCCTTTTTATGGTGAAAACAATTGAGTAAGGTCTAACCTTATATGAGTTGATAAGCAAAAGTTTCTTCTTTGGATCATGCTAAGAAGTGTTTTAGCTCGTGCCATTTTGGAGAAAAATCAGCTTCTTGTTGAAAGTCTCATCTCCATGGTGGAAATTGCATTGTGTTGATCTAAAGCTGCTATTTCCCATCAAATATGGCTGAAATTAGAGTTAGAAAGCTAGAACAGGGCCAAACCAAGACTAGGAATGTTCCAATTGCTGTAACACCGGAGGGTTTTTGGTGTTGTCCATCTCCTGGTGGCTTTCAGAAAGCCTCTAAATATCAAAATCCTCTAAACAAAGCCAAACCTTCTTCACCACCACCCAAAACTACTGTGCAAAAGAAACAATCTCTAGTTAGTGGGAGAAAGCCAACGCCTACATCAGTACAATCAGACGCTGCCTGTCAGGATCAACCCAATCGTAGCTCAGATACACCTGCTATTACTGGTTCTGTAACTAGTGAGAGAGCATCAAGGCCAAAGATAGAAACTCTGCCAAGGAAGGTTGCAATCGAGTATGGGGAACGTGGAACCAGTGATATGAGGGTGGTCTTACGTGGAAAGCAGGGATTTTGTGTGAAGTTGAGTGTTCACAAGAATATTTTAGTGGAGAGCAGCCGGTTTTTTGCTGACAAGCTTTCCCAGGAGGCATCTACCTTTTCCTGTCTTGAGATTGATGATTGCGAGGATGTTGAGATATATGTTGAAACTGTGGGCCTGATGTATTGTAAAGACATGAAACAGCGATTGATCAAGCAAAATGTCTCACGAGTGCTTCGAATTCTCAGGGTAATCTGCTGTTCGGTAGATCCATTCTTCTGTTTGAGCTATTTTTCAGTACAAAGCATGCTATTAATACTGTTGATAAGATAGTTATTATCACTTCTAATGTGGACTACATATTTTTATTCTAGTGGTGAAAAGCTTGGGTTGGGTGTGGCCATGTCCTTTTGTTATATTGAATGTTTTCTGCTGGTTCTACTCATTGGACTGACTAGGCACCAAGTTTTGACTATTGCCTATAATGGCAATGTTAAGTATCGAGATTTTCTATCAATCTAGACAATGTTTTTATATCCTTTTCCAACAGTGTATATTCTTGCCTACAAAGGGACTTTGATTTGAGTGTTGATCTGCTTAGCTCTTAAGGGGCTTTTAAACAAGCAAATGATTTATATGGACAAAGTTCATATTGTAATATTTCTTACTCTAAGATAAAAGGCATAACAGGAAGAAGGTAGTTCTGGAACATATTTGCGGTTGGTCAGGAGTGATGTTATTATGGCCCCCTGATATACTCATTAAAAATTGCCTCTTGTATAGGCCTAGAGATTGTTTCATTTGTGTTGAAGAAGGATAAGTCCATTCTAGCTGTGGTTGATCATAAGTGCAGTTAAGATGGTTTTACTAGTTAAAAATTGCCTAACGAGGAAAATACTTATAAAAAGTTTCCCATAATGAAGACTTCTCATTAAAGTGGAAAATTCTGCAGGTTGCTGAAGTTCTTGGTTTCAACTCATGCATTAAGTCGTCTTTGGAATATTTGGAAGCAGTGCCATGGGTTGGGGAAGAAGAGGAAGAAAAGGTGTTGTCTTCAGTCCTTAGCCTACAAAATGAACGTGTTGGTGTAGAACCAGTTCTGAAACGAGTCTCTTATGGTGCTGCTAATCAACCTAATGATATACTTTCCAACATAATGGACCTCGTCCTCAAAAGCAATGATGAGAAAGGACGGAGGGAGATGAAATCTTTAGTGCTGAAACTCCTTCGGGAGAGTAACATTCTTCCAAGCTATGTAGGTTCAGCGGACATCTGTAGTGAAACTATTTATATCTCCTGCAGAAGTTGCTTGAATTCATTGCTATCTTTGTTTAAGCAAGCTGCTGAACCAGAGTTTGCTGATAAACCTACAGATGAAAAGGATCCTGTGATGAAGAAAATAGCTCTTGGGGCAGACAACCTCTCCTGGTTGCTTGAGATTTTAACTGACAAGCAAGCATCGGACGAATTTGTTTTGATGTGGGCTAGCCAGCAAGAGTTAGCAGCTCTACATGCAAAGCTGCCTATTGTTTCTCGATACCATGTTAGTTGCGTTACAGCAAGGGTTTTTGTTGGTATTGGAAGAGGGGAGGTGCTACCATTGAAGGATACTCGCCATTTGCTTTTACAAACCTGGTTGCAGCCATTGATCAATGACTACAGTTGGTTACAACATGGGTGCAGGTCATTTGATAGAAAGGTAGTGGAGGAAGGCATTGGGAGGACAATCCTCACCTTACCTTTGGAGAACCAGCAGAGTATTTTACTCGGTTGGCTAAGTATTTTTCTCAGATCTGGTGATAGCTGCCCAAATCTTCAAAGAGCTTTTGAGGTCTGGTGGCGGAGGACTTTCATTAGGCCTTACCTTGAGACACAAGGCAATGCTCTCCACACTGATAACTCGAAGAAATAAAATTGAATGAGTGACATTATGATTGTTTCTACAGCTTTAAGTGTAGAAAGGTTGTTGCATGAACCATTTCATAAAGCAAGAGGTAAATAGGAGGTTGACAACCACTGTCAGATTGACGTTACTAAACATGTACTATATTTCTGATGTATGACTGAATGTGCATTGATAGCTTAATTACAAGTTAATGAAAGGAATTGGATTGCAGGTGCTTCATTTGAGTTGTGTAATCCCATGGATATTCTTGTAATGAAATTTGTTGCCTCCAATTCACCTGTCTTTTTCAGGAAGAATCTTTTCTGTGCTTATAGAAGCATTATGTAATGTATGCATAGCCCCACATCGGAATGTTATGTGGAGTTTTATCAAATATAATTCTTTTGGATTCTATGTACAATGCACGTCATACAAGCCAAGGCAACCCAATCAGCTACCAAACCAGACGACAGGAAATGTGGTTTGGCATTTGGCAGGTTTATTTAATTACGTACATTGCCAATTACAGCCTTACAGAGCATAGGTGAGTCTTTTTCACATTGAACTGGGGTCATTCAGATTTTACTCTTCCTTATCCTATTCCAGGCGGGTTTGTTTCAAATACAAATCATGTTTGTCTTTTCTTCCCTAACTTTGCTCTGCTGAGATGATGGTCGGTTGGTCACTATACTAAGGTAGTGGGTTCTTTTCTGCCATACTAGATACATATTTTTCACATTGCAGTATGGTCATTCAGATTTTATTCTTTATTATCCATTTCCACGTTGGTTTTTTCAAATACAAATCATGTATTTATGTCATTTTATTCGTTACTTTGGTCCAACGAGCTTAGCTGTCTTCTGCAGGAAAGAAAGAAAAACTTACGATGTCTTTATGTCCTTCCAAACAATCACACCATCTTTTATGGGCTACCATTATCTTGTCCTTGTTGGAGCCTACAGACTACTAATCCTAGGAATTGGTCTTCCTATTTTCACATTGGCATGGCCTTGATAGGATTTGATGCATCTCTTTATAAAGAGAAGGGACTTTGGATTTCTGCTGCACAAGTCTTGGAAATCCTCGTAGCCCAACCAATCCTTCGCATATTCTTTGAAGCCTCTATGCCTCAGTCCTCGGACTATTGTCAACTGAGAACAGCCATGGCTCTATCTGACCAGGAGGCTGCACAATGATTAGGAAACTGTAAAGGAATATGCGTATTATCAACAAGTAATTATTCATAATATACGTATTATCAACAAGTAATTATTCATATACTAGTTGGTTGTCTGTGTACATGCACGCAGGACAGACAAGCCACGTTCGATGAGCTGGGCAGGTATGATGTACCTTGTCTTGGCTCCTCGTCCTCTCCATCAAGAAACACATGTGAGTTCTATATGTTAGAGAATGATTCAAAATTGTTAAAAATGTGATCCTGTTTTTAATGAGTTATCCAAGTTTGTTTAGATTGTTTCTTTTATCTTAGATATTTAAACTTTTAAACTTTTGATTTATTTAGTTAATTTTTACTAAAATATTAGCTAAGTTTGTTATTTTATTACTTATATATTTAGGCCTTCAACGTTAATGTAAAAAGTAACCCATCAATCTGTTACCTCTTGTATTACTTCTTTTCTACTCTATTCTTTTCGGTTAATTTCTAGTTCTAAAACCCAACATGGTATCAGAGCTCCTTATGATCTTAGGAGGCCTATGAGTTTTCGAGAGACAGTAGCAGTATGACATCCAACAATACATCAGCTCTTTCACCTCCAATTTTTAATAGTGAGAATTATCAAATTAGGGCAATCAAAATGAAAACTTGTTTTAGAGGTATTGACTTGTGGCAGTAGATTAAAGGTAAAAGGCAAATA
>JANZXV010000210.1:21644654-21660066 GCA_027576455.1 Erythroxylum roigii | reverse complement strand
ATATAATTAAGTTTAAAATATCTTTTCAATATATAAATTTTAAATTAATTTTGATTAAATACTAATATTTTTATTTTTATTTTAAGTTTTATCTAATATATAATTATTATCAGTAATAAAAATATAACTATATTAATATTATATTTTTATTTAAAAGAAAAATAAAAAAATAAAAAGGACAGACTTAAAACCAAACAATTCCTTAGGGTTTCACTTTCACCGCCAATTTTTTTTTCCCCTTAACGAAGCGCTTTAATTGCAACCCTTCTCTCCTAGAACTTTACAGGGACAATGCTAGCTCTTAATTGAAGGACGTAACTTCAATTCAATGCAGACTTGGTCTACTTGGTACAGCCAAATTATTTTAATGTCTTACTACATTTTAAGTGGTCTTATATCTTAAAAATGAAACGTAAGAATGTAAATATTGGCCAAGTTTAATGTTGCATTAAAACATAGCTAGCATAGAGCTTTTATATTAATCTGATTAAAGACCACGCACGGCTATTTGGTTTTTATTATATAGTAATGTCTTTTGGATAAAGAATGCATCATTTTATTGCTTGTTTGAAACAATAATCCATTCTTCCAATTTTCACCAGTGTAGAGTAGAGGGCAGGATGATTTCTTTTCCTTTCCGGACATTGAAGTTTCCTAAGCAACTTCGCCATCAAAGAATGAAGCAATAGGTGAAAATGACATTGGCCTGTAGACTTGCTTGTGTGAAAGTGAAACATTGGCAAAAAGTCACTGTGTTTTTCCCTCAAAGAAAACAATTATACCTTTACCACATCAAATCATCGTGCGCCTCTCAAATAATTAATTGAAACTTCTTTTCTCTCCCAATATTCGAAATTGTTGCTTAAATAATTACTCTACGTACCTTAAAATTTAAAAAAAAGACATGATCGTATCAGTAGAACAACCTAGTGAATCCAGATTGAGAAGGTCTAGTGTTCCGATAAGGAAAAGCAAGGTATTAGGTAAAGGGTTCTTGTTGCTTTGCATGTTATATTTTTAGGTTTTAAGAAACCCTCATCTTCAGGTCGACGTTGTTGTTGGTTATCAAGTAACATAACACCACCTACAACTCTACCTAGCTAGTAGAGCTACGACCTGCAACAGTAGGTCCAAGGACACGGAAGCTTCATATTCACGGCCTTTGATATTATACCATTCATTGTCTTGAATATCTTAATTTGATCGAGTGAAGCAACAACTTTTTAACCCTTGATCAATCATTTTTCTTAGATTTTTTAGTAAGACTAAGAGAAGTGCGTTTCTATGGCTTCTTAACCAAACTTCATGCGTTCATGTTGGAAAATGCATCTCAGAGGATGAAATTGTGTCCATTCTTCTTTACAGGGCTAGGTAATATGTATAGATCCGTTATATTAAAACAAGCAAGTTCAAGTTTGACGCAGATCTTATGATTATATATCTATTAGTTGGTGGTTAATTACAAGTTGCACGGAAAGTGAACTTGTAGCGCCAAATCATATCGTCATATATCTTTTTCTACTGATATGATTGAATCGAAATACGAAGGTGGGGTTGTGGAAAGACTCGATTTTCCTGAAACTATATCAATCTAGCAATCAAATATTGGGCATGTATCCCACCATTTCCAGCATAATGTACTCCTCCTACAATTAATCTCAAATAAGAATTGAGAATAAGAGGATTAAACTTAAACATATAAAAAAGTGAACTCTGATGGAGAATTTGAGTCTTTATGAATGAATTAAATGTTAGAAGAATGAGTATCTTTCAACTTCATTTTCATTCCTTATACCACCGTGTCCGGCTGTCGGCTTAGGGCGGCTGTACCATGAAATCGAAATCATATTCCATTGGCTAAGTCACATGAACTTTTGGTCCTATTTGCCAAAGGAAGACAGTGCGCATCACTATCCAATTTGGAGTTTTACATGAAATGGTGGGAATTTGAAAGCCAACTGTCTTTTGACAGAGTTGATTAGAAGCGAAAGAGATAGAAGGACCAAGTCTTACCAAATAAAGGTTGCAAATCCATGTACCTTAAATTCATGTTCACCTGTTGTTTCTAGAATCCACCATGTTATGCAATGACTAGTAGCATTCTGAAATAAATAGCTTTCAGTGATGTACTCAATCGCGGTTACAATGGTTTCTATAATAGATAACATAAATATCCTTAGGGTTATTAAAGCAAGTAACCACTTGATCTCCTTTTGTCCCCTTTTTTTCACAAAATTTATGATTTCATGTTATTCTAGTAAACATTAAGGTACAAAAACCTTAAATACATAGCAAAAACAATCTACTATACACAATTACAATAGACCCCATGTAGCTCTAGCTAACTAATGTTTGCTTCATTTTGTCATTTACGTAGAAGTAAGAAAAAAGGATAGCAACAGAAGACTAAACTTTTAGCTTAATTAAAGGTGTTCAAGTAATGAAATTAATCGATTGATTAATAATTAACAGCCCCCAAATTCTCGAAAAGAGAAACTAGAAGTCTTCTCTGGGACTGGGATGTTCCCTCCGGCATGGCGTAGCCCTAAAGTGAGAGATACGTCTCCTGTGGTCCCAAACCTTACGAGTGTAGACCCGATGTCTGCAACATTGGCATTGGCAGAGGTGGTCCCATAATGTTCAGCTGCAGCCATGCTTCCGCGGCGACAAGTTTCATCGGCCAAGTCATGGAAAGTTTGGCCAAGTGGCGGTGGTGGCGCCATATCTGTGGTGGTGGTGGTGGGGGAGGAAGTGGAGGGTCTTGCTTGGTTTTCCGAGAAGCACTGTCTATTGATTGTAAGGAGTGAAGGGTCACTATCAATGGCATTGATTTCGGATCTTTTGCCTGCTGGTGAGGTTAGTATTGTTGTTGATAGTGTTGGTGCTGTAGTTGTCGTTGCTGTTGTGGCAACTGGTGGTGCTGTGGATGTTGTAGTTGTAGTGGTATTAGTAGTACTAGTGGTAGACATTGGTGCTTGTGCAAGACCACTGTTATTGTTATAGTGGTTTTGTTTCTTTTCTCCATCTCCTCCTGTTCCTTCCGAGTCTTCCTCTTTGTTCTCGTGTTGGTACATCTCTTCTACCATTGGTTTCCACAATCGAACCCTCGCATTTATAAACCAATTTGATACCTATGATCATAATATATATATTAGAGGACTCATTACGCTATCCAACTTCAATACTTTATCATCTACCATGGAACAATCTAATGTAGTGGAATCTTAATTCTTTCTAATATGAAAAAAGATCTCTAACTTCGAATGGGTCAAGTAAGGCACAA
Source organism: Erythroxylum roigii (assembly GCA_027576455.1). Classification (NCBI taxonomy): domain Eukaryota; kingdom Viridiplantae; phylum Streptophyta; class Magnoliopsida; order Malpighiales; family Erythroxylaceae; genus Erythroxylum; species Erythroxylum roigii. The sequence continues at coordinate 21,656,783 of JANZXV010000210.1, read as the reverse complement.
TTTGGTATTCTAATCATTCCAATCAAGGCAACTGTGCATGATATTAATGATATGCCCAGAATAAGCATGGTATAATTAATACATCTAATTAATATTCAATTTCTTCTTTTTTGGCAAACCTGTGACAAGTCCTCAAAGTCAACACCCACCACTTTATAACACGGATGAACGTACATAAAGAGCTGAAAAATAACATCAACTCATGCATGCATATTATAGGTCTTGTTAGAATGAGAAGAGGTTAAAAGTTGTTTATCTACTCTTAAACATCTAAACGTTTTTAAACATGCAAACTCAACTGGAACTCAGTGAGATAACAATAATACTAGTTTGGGACATGAAAAAAAGAACATAAATACTAAATCAAATGGTAATTAACAAAATAACTTTAGGGATACTATATAATATTGGCTTGGAAACGCTCGTTCCTATTCATGCCTTTTGCTTGTTATTCAATACTATTAGTTAACAAGAACAAGAGTACGAAAATCTGTTCCAATATATCTCAACCATCCAATTAATTACATTGGATGGTTGAGATGTGTTGAGAACATGGGAGAATTGAGCGGGACAGAAGATCTGTTCCTTATATTAAGAGCAAAACATAAAATCTATCCATGCAAGACCTCGAAAAGACTTGCTTTATCTAATGGACATTACACTATTTAACTTCATAATAAAAAGGACGCTTTATTTATTAACCTGGCTGTCTTATCTGTCGGACACGTACTTGTTTTCAATATGTAATGCCCTCTATCATGTGAAATATATGCGGTTATGCGAATAACTTGCACGCTTATCTAGATGAAAACAATTTAGGGCACATTTTGCACGTTCATACTTTTAGTCGTAGATCCTAACATCTTGGTGATCTAACCTTAGAACGAGGCTAGAACAGTTCATCATAAAAAAAACTCTAAAACAAGATCTACAAACTTGGAACTAAAAACTGATAGGGGAGGTTTAAGAACTGAGAAATGGCAAGTAACAATTTCTACAAGTCAAAAAGAACACTTCAAGGTACAAAACTGTGTAAATTAATGGTTGGTCTCGTGTGGTTGGTCAGTGTTATTTGAGGACAGAGAGTGATCTAAATTTTTATGTCTCATCTATCATGTACTTGCAAACACTCTTAAATACTTGTGAGTTCCTTAGTTATTTATGTCTACAGATTTTTCAATGAAAATGAAGCCAAAAATAGATATATCTTTCTCGGAGGCAAATGCAAGAAACTTGAGAAAGAAACACAAGACCATGCAAGTTATGATGAGCTTACAGATGGTTTCTTCCAAGCCTCTCATGTGGTTCTTTTTCATTTTCGTGAAACCTTATTCCTAGGTCAGGCTTGAGGAGAGAATGGACATATAGAGAGAGACTACCAACCTGATTTCTTGATAAACCTGTCTGTCGAGCCAATAGATGCTTATCTGCGTCGCTTGGATACCTGAGAAACAGACCAGAAAATGACATCAGACACGTTACTAAAAGCGTATAAAGAGACACGGATGCTTTATGTACCCTAGATTGGATATTGTTTCTCTGCACGGGCGTGAGAATCTAAGAGATGAAAGATCTGATCAGCACACTAGCAGCGACCAGAGGTACCCGTAGTTTAGAGGACAACTACAGCCACTGATCAATCTTATTATGTACCTACCTCACTTACTCTAGAGAAAGGATGTGAGAGATAAAGGTCGAGACAACTAGGAAAAGGTGTGGTCAGTGAAATTATACTTTAATAAAGTTGGTTTTTTTCATATTAACTAATTTCTGGGTCTGTATGTAAGGGTCTAAACAGGCAACTAGAAAACCTTTAAAAGCTTTTGCGCTGACAGGACAACATCCAAGGACACTGCATGCTGTTCATCGCTTTAATCACCAATAACAAAGAAATTAAAGAAAAAAGGCAACAGATAAAGAACAAGGACTCCACTTGGATCTTGTGTATCCATCATGTTTAACTAATCATAAAGTATGATTACCTTATCTTGAACAATAATTGATCCTGATAACTTTAACTTTCATTGATTATCATAATCGGGCAAGGATAAAGTAAACGTACGGGTGGAGAAAATGCTCAAAAAGCCAGGCTCTCAAAATGTTGACAGATCGTTCAGGTAAGCCTCTTTGGGGCCTCCAAGCTTCTTGTTCCATCATGCCTATTTGGTGAAAGGCTCTTTGCTGTCTTAGGCTTTGTTCTAACAACCTTAGCCTTGGTGTCTCTCCTTTTGTTATGCCTGAGGTCCCAGTTGCTTCTTTTTCTCCGAGTAGCTCACAGCTGTGCTTCAATTGTGCTGCTATAGCATCTTTTAGACAACGAAAATGCCGAGACATGGCCTTCTGGGCAAGTGCTGTGTAAGGAACTGCGGCTCCATACCCCATCACTAGATCGAATGAGTTCACCACCATTTGCATTTGTTCGCAGTAATGGTTGTATCGTCGATCGACCTGCATTTTTCAGACAAGAACATCAACGGACAAAGTGACAACCGTTAATCAAATTTCATCAATCCCAATGTTCCAGAAAAAAACAAAAGAAAAAGAAGATGAGTAGAGGAGGGGAGTACGAAGGTGATTGTCACTGAATATTGATCGACCATTTAAAGACAAATAAAAAAGCTGAAAGCTACAGTGGCAATTAATGAAGAATATACTAAGAGTCATACGTTACCAAGGAAGAAGCAGTAACATATCAACATCTTTATTTTGTAGATGAACATAATTCAAGAAAGGATATAAATAATAGTATTATGCGTGATATTGTTTGCTGATGTTCATGAAACTTGGAAGGGTATGGTCATACTGATGACAGTGAAAGAAAAATAACAAGTTCCGCTTGCAAGATTATTATGACCATCATAACACTCTTTGTCAAGACATTGTTGCTCTTAAAGGAAACCAGAAGAAGAAGAATAAATGCTTGAATCAGACTGGTACAGTGAAATGATTGTCAATGGCAACAAAGAATATCCTCGTGTTCTTTCGCTACCCTCTTCTTACCCGATTCAAACTAATTGACAGGCTTGCTTGTGTATGTTTAAACAAAATAGAATGAGAAGAAAAGGTAAAGAAGTAGAAACAATAAACAAAACTAAAGGTTCCCAAGTCAACCAAGATTATGTAATACACCATATTGGCTTTCTTTTTCTCTCTTCTCTTAAAGATTACTATGACAGGTATGGACAGTTGCTAACATAATAACTTCCCCACGTAAGACGGTGGCTTAACAGTCATCTTCTCAATCAGGAGAAACGTCGCTTCTTGCTGGACTCATCAACCTATAACAGTAGTCTCTCAGGTTCTTTAAATTGTACAATGACTACTCAAAAACACAACCTCTAATCAATCAATCAGTGCAAACTCGAAAAGATTATATATTTTTGTTCACGGAAACATAAATGACAATTAAGCCAACTATACCTCCTAGATCTTACGAAACCCTATTGCCACAAAGCATGCTTTTTGTAAAACTTTTTGTATTTGATGATCTTAAAATATATAGAGCAAGAACTGGTTGGAATTTTTATGTTTCTCTGTCCCCATGGTTTTGAAAATTAATGGAGTAACTGAGTTAAATAAAGGAAAATGATGAGTCTGGACTATTGAAGAAGAGGGAAGGTGGAGAAAGAGAAAGCGAGAGAGAGAGAGAGAGAGAGAGAGAGATTACATGCCTCATCAAGCATCGTCAAAAGCTTGACCTTTCTCCTCTGATGCTCGATTCTATCGGCGGCCGACAAAGGAGGGACGTCCTTTGTTGAAGAACATGAACCGCCGCCGCTGCCACCACTTCCACCACCGATGGGATTATTGGAACTAGGGTTTGAGTTGTGTCTACCCAACTTGTTCTTCTTGAACTGTCCTCTTCCAACACTACAAAATTCTTCTAGCAACTCTTGTGCTATTTTCACATACTTGGAGTTTCTTAACACGTTCACTACTCCTAACGAAGACCCAAATCCAATTTGAACTTGGTGATTTTGTGGCCCTTGTAAATGCAATGACTGGTGTTGAACTTGACCACCAAAATTCTTGTAATAATGGCTCGCGCCAGAAGATGAACCTCCAGCTCCTTGATTGTAATATAAAAGTCCACCATCTCCCATCCTTAGTTCTTCAGCTTTCGCTACCTCCAAATGTTGTAACGATGATGATAATGACAAAGAAAGTCCTTGTCCTTCCACAACACTGCCGATCTCACTCGGGTTATTGACATGATGAACACTAGTGTTTCCAGTTTGGTGTGAACTATCAGGAACCCATGTCAATAGTGGTGGAGAGATCACAGTACTAGCACCAAAACCTCCTCCAGGTCCTGAGACACTAAACTCTGGAAGAGAAGTTGATGGGTTAGGAAGCAACACGTGAAGTGTCGAAGAAGTTGAAGGTGGATGTGGGTGAGAAGGGGTTGGAGATGGTGATCTGGGCTGTGGATTCATGAGAAAAAGTTGCATGGCAGCAGCTGAATCCTCATTAATGCCTGAAATCTGATGATGTTGATGATGTGCCAGACTACTCTCTCGGTTATCGTGATTCTTTGAATCTCCTAACGGACCTAATCCTCCTACCATGTTTTGCCTGTTGTTGACGTACCAGTCATTGGTTGCTTCTTGTTGTTGTTGCCTCCGGTAATTAGATTGCAACTGCTGGTCCAACAATTCAGTAGCCGTGGCTGGTACTCCACCGGGAGGAAAATTAAACATCTCCGACAACATTCCGGCTGGTTCGTAGACCGGTAGGCCTCCGGAGACCTCCTCTTCGATGCCTACCAATGGTGGTGGAGGTGGCTCGTAGCTTGCTTGAACTCTAAGTTTATCTCTACGGATCTGCCGTGCTAAGTGATGCTGGTGTTGGTGTTGCTGTTGTTGTTGGTGGTGATGTTCCTGACTGCTTCTTTCGAAGCCATTCGAGAAGGAGAAGATAGTCTGATGGTAGTCCTGTTGGGACATAGAATAATCAGCAGAACTTGAATTACTGCTTGGGATTGGAGCAATTGGCTGGTGAGGAGTTGTAGCTATCTTGAGAATTGGATGAAGAAGTGGAGTTGCTATCCCCATATCAGTATCTTGAAAATCATCATCTCCTGTAAAATCACCCCACCCCTTTGCTCTATCTTTCTCAATTCACCTGCTAGATGGATCTGTTAGAGACACACCAAGCCAAAACAACCAACACCCATCTAGTAAAAACTACGCCTTTACATATCAAGAGAAGACCAGGAGACTAAAGAACTGAAGATAAATAGAGAAATAAACAAGAAAAACTATGTTATAACTCCTTTTTACGATAAATTTTGCATAGTTTGGGCTTTGTTCATCGTCTAATATATATCTATTTATACACACAAACAGACACACACTTGGAAGTATACCTCTAGTGAGTTGCAAAGAGTGTGAAACGATGTAAAGCTTTCAGACATCGTTTTCTCTTCTGGGGTACAGAAAGCTTCGTGAATTCCCACTTCTCTCTCACTCTCTCTCTAACTGGTGCTGTCCTCTGTCTGTCGTCTCTCTCTCTTTTTCTTTCTCTTTGTGCTTGCTCTTTGCAGCACTAGTGAGTGTGCCTTCGTAATCACTAATCACCCCTCTCTCTTCCTTCCTTTTGACAGGTTGATATTTTCAACAAAATCAAATTTATAAAAGGAAAAAAAAAAATGGAGGCTTTGGAGGAAGAGGTCTCAATGCGTCCCACAGAGCCATGCCAAAAGACCAAAAGGAATTAATTATAGAAGGAAAAAAGAAGAGGTCGCAATTTTTAAATCTTCAATTAAATTAATAAAATGATTTATTATTATATTAACCGGTGCATAAAATAAAAAATAACAATGACTTGAGCATATAACATACACATGATACTGTAAACGAGCGAAACCTCCTACGTCAAATAATGTGCGGTTGAGGGCAATTTGGTCAATTGAAAATTAGAAGCATACATATCCACAAGAAAGGGGACGAATCCTTTGTCCATTTTTTTCTGTACTTACATTGTTCTATTGAATTTCAACCATTTATTTATTTAAGTTTCGCATAAATAAATAGCTGAAATTTAATAAAATTAGGTAGAAACAGGGAAAATAAACAAGAAAGGAAGAGACAAGCAATTGGGCTCTTTTACAGAAGCTGTGGGATTATTTTGTAATTAGAAATTAATCATATTAATTAAGCGTGAAAAGACGAAAATGTCACCTCAACATGTTGGCTATAATTGTCATTTTCAAAACGTCATTTGGAAACCAACACAAACTACGGAATAAAAAAAAAGATAAGGTCAGTACGAAGTCATCTCAAATGATCCAAACTACCACCATCCTTCAATTCGATTTATGTGACCATAATGCCCTGGCCAATGATTATTTCTACCCCCGAATAAATTCTAGTTGGTAAGGTCAATTCGGACAACTCAAGTCTTTCTATTTTCTCTCACGCCCGTTAATACGACGAACCAAGCAAGCTATCAATGGACGGGCGTAATTGGTAATTGGCATTTGGCAATATAGGAAAGGCCACACGCAAAAGATGACTGGCACGTGCCATAGATTTTCGTGTATTTGTATGTATAGGCGGTGTGGTCTGAAAGGCACATGTAACCGTTTTAAGGTTTGGCAATGTCAAGATGGGCATGTTTTGTTGCCCTTATTACATGTCGAATTGCTTTTTCTTTTTTCTTTTTCATTAGAAAGATAGTCTCTATTATTAAACTGTTATCCTTGTCTTGTTCTTTTTTTTGTTAGTTTAATGCTAAAATATTACAACTTTTGTTGAAATATAAGAGTGGAGTTTATTTCACGTTAGAAAAAGAGAGAAAAGAAGATCAACATATAAATCTAGTGGGCTACTCTACCTATCACCAATTAGTTTTAGGATGGAATTTCACTTAGACTTGTATATGGTCTAACTTTTCTTCTCGTGTGAGCCCGTAGGCTCATTGTAAATTCTCACATAGTTTTAGGATAGAACCTCACTTAGACTTGTATGTGGTCTAACTTTCCTTCTCGTGTGAGCCCGTAGGCCCATTGTAAATTTTAACATGGCATTAGAGCAGGTTGCTCTTATGTTAGTCGTTACACCTCGAAATGATAGATTATGTCACGTGTTAGACCCACACGTGAGGGAGGTGTGTTGAAATATAACAGTGAGAATTTGTCCCACATTAGAAAAAGAAAGGAAGGAAGAACAACATATAAGTCTAGTAGACTACTCCACTTATCACCAATTGGTTTTAAGATGAAACCTCACTTAGACTTATATATGGTCTAACTTTTCTTCTCGTATAAGTCCGTAGACCCATTATAAATTCTAACCAAATTAAGAGGATTGATGAACAGCACGTTATGGTTTAGGAGATGACATCTAACCTGGAAGACAATGATTACAAAGAGGCATTTCAAAAGACATAAACTCAATAGTGAACTCACTTTTGCCTGAAATCAAGTAGTACCTTTTGTTATTAATTTTGAGAGGTGAAAGGGTAGAATCTCGTTTTCGATTTAATTACTTGTTATTATTTTTAAATTATTATTAGAAAATCAGGAATTTCATTATTGGTGCCAACAATAACAGGATCTATACTTAACTATTAAGCAGGTTGGCAAGGAAGCCGTTATGCCGTGTGAAAGAGCTGCTACTGCTGTTGTTGATTGATATATACTCCCATCTCATGCAAAACTTGTAGTTGGAGTTGGATTTGCAATTATGTCTTCTATAGTTACGTTTGGTTATGACATATCATCCTTAAGTTTCACTTCCACTATTCCTAGAAGGTTGAACTCGACTCCTACTTTTCCTACAGCATCTATTATTCTGTATAAGAATTCACCCTCCTCATTAATACAATTCTAGTGCTATAATTAATGAAAAAAAAAGAGATAAATTTGATATGCAAACTCATTAAATGAAACAAAAGTACAATGTGATAAGGATCAAGGTCTTTTTAATGTTCTAGTTCGATCTTGATCCCACTTTTGGTTTTGAAAAATATTTCAAAGACTCATTGTAGGCACATCGCTTGAGAATGTAATAAGACACCAAGCGGTACTCATTACTCAAATCAATGCATTGTTCATCTAACATGCTTGCATCTTCTTTAATGGCTAGCTTGGCCCTCGACCATCGACAAGGGTCCCTTGCAAATGAGATAATTATGCCTAGTGCATCAACAATTTGTCTCAACTATAAGTTGTCAACATATATATAGCTGTGAGAAGTTAATGAACCTGACACCAAATGTCACATATATATATATATGTGGAACACTACTAATTGAAAATATTAAAATATTTTCCCACTAAAATTGCAATAATAGGAATTGGCAATTCGAAACACAATTTAAACAAAAAAACAGTGACGAAAAATACCATATTTTTCAATGTAATTGCCATATACTCACCCTTCTTCTTTCATTAATTGATTGAGATCATTCATTAAAAATTGAGTACAAATTCTCTTTACTTTCTATTTCTCTACCACTTTTATTACAAGACAATAAGCCATTAACTTCTTGACGTTGGACGGATCTAGAATTTTTTTTTAATGGAGGCAAAATTTTAATAGGGGCAAAATTATATTTTTAATGAGGGCAAAATTTTATTTTTTTATGGGATCAAAACTTAAAATAATAAAATTTTATATAAAATTTTTTAGAGGCAGTGGGGGCACTTGCCCCCAATGTGGATCCGTCCTTAGCGGACCTATAGACTAGAAAATATATTTATTTATTGTGTTTTATTTTTATTAGGATTACAATGACATTTTTATCCTTGTTATTAAGTTCTAGATCATTATAATTCATATAAATTCTTCTTTATTGTATTGCGAAAGAACCTTCGCCTATTTTCAATCAAAATATTCTATTTATCTTAAAAGTTATTGTCTACCTTTTGAGTTCTTTGTAGATCTTATATTAGATCTACATTTTTTGTACTATTAGATTAGAGTAATGTATTTCCGCACTGCGTCACTTCTTTAGCTATTTAATTTGGAAACTAACCATCAACTAATTGGTTTTATTGGTATCCATATTTTGGGCGTGGTCTTCCATGTGGGTATTTCTAGTTATTGTTTCCAATTTCCTATTTTGGATACTTTGAGTTGCTACGTCTTTCTAATTTGCATGTCTATCTCTTTTTCTTTTCTCCCCGAGTAGTGCCTTTCTAGTTATCTCATGCCATGTTCATATGGCTAACAATGAAAATTTTCAGTATGTGACAAGTTTTCTTGCAAACTTCGGCAATTTAGGGCATTATCTTAAATTTAAAAAGGTTCATGACGTAGTTATCCAAAAGTTCTCAAACGCTAATTAAAAAGGGAGGAAAAAGATACTTTAAGACTCGCCTGAATGGTTAAAAAGGGAAAAGTCCATATTATTCCCTCAAATTATTTATATGAAATTAGTATTAACCCATCGAGCGCGCACACATACACACACACTCTACTTATATGAAAAAATCTCTCTTTTTTTTTAACCATCCTTCACATTTTTGTGAAATAAATGGACATGAGAGCCTCTTAATAGGGTAAACAATGTTCTATTGTTACAATTTATAGTAATTTTTCCCTTGTTAAAGACAATAGTGGTTACACGTGTATTTACCTTATTGATGTAGCACCCCACCATCTCGAGACATGTGCCCGACATCTTAAGTGATGTCCGAGTGTGAATCCCACAAGGGTGGCATGTTAGAACAGTCAAAACTCATTGAAACTCAGTACAAAATTTTTTTCTTTCATACATATGTGCGGAAATCAATATTCAAATTCGCGCCTATACTTTTATTTCATAAAACTCGAAATTACAAAAGTCATTACACTTTGATTAATCTCTTTTACAAACCTTTCCACTTTGGAAAGTTATTACAAAACATAACTAATCATATACACATGATACAACATTTTCGAAAGACTCCATTTGATACAAAAATAAGAAAATATAAATGCAGACGCAATCTGATCCCGACCTCTATCTCTTACTTGAATGCAGTAGGTATACTCTCATTTGTCTAATGGGATACTCTTCAGAGCCTAAAAATAATTGCAAAATTTGGGTAAGTTTTGCGAATTCAAATAGGTAACCATCATCGATGGTTCACTCAATTCATGCATCACATCAATACATATAACAATTTATTCACATCTTTGCAAATTCATAAAATATCACATTTCACTTTCAGAACAATCATCATAATCATTTCACTTATGTAAAATTACGCATATCAAGTATAAATGCAATGCACGTGAGACTTTCTTTCATTTATTATTATCGTTGTGACCGAGTGCCTTTTTACTAGCTCATATCCCTTAGTGGATATCGAGCTGTGTCAAATTATGTCCCATATCTCTTAGTGAATATCGAATACATTTACAACTGAACTCGAGGCTCTTTTCATATTTTGAGCTTTAAGCTATTTTTTTCACTATCGACTCCAGTCATAAATTTCTTTATCTTACATGCATTTATGTATGGAAATGTTTCACATATTATTTTCTCAATCAATCGTATGCCTGCACATTCACATTAAGATCACACTTTTCATCAGACCTAAGGTCCGATATTCAATATCGTTGTTGAGAAACATTTATTCTGTTACATTCACATACAAGCAGCACTTCCTGTACATTCCTGAATAATAACTCCTCGGATATTTTATTGTCCGGAATTAACACTCAAATCACATTCATAAAATAACTAAAAATAGAATTTAAGCAAATAAATAATTAAGTGAGACCGTCTAGGTTACTCACAGTACGCTCCAGATTAGCATTAGGTTCTAAGTTCTGGAAACATCTGAATGCGAACGTTCATCCTGCACATCATAATTATGCAATATACACATTGCACACACGTTACAACTTTGCACAATTATAAGAACTCATTTATGCACAAATAGGTATATGGACCATGTATAATGCATGCTCAATGACATTCTCGGGTACTTTTCCATTATTTAAGGTCATAAAGTCATTCCAATATCAAAACTCACTTAATTAACATTTATACTTAAGGTTTATGTCTTAATACAACCACTTGAATCTAGTTTCATCACTCGATTGTTCACTTCAGATTTTTTCAAAAACATCATTTCGGGTTAACTTTACATGTTCTTTTTGACCCTGATAATGAAGTCATATGGCAACACTTTCTTCCAGAAACATGTTCCCATATGTCTTAATTTTTTAATGACATGAAAATCATATAAATTGGTCGAGTATTTTGAAAGATATTCTCAAATAATTCGGACTGTTCTTAAATATAATAGTATTCTGTACTTGACTTAAATCCAAAAATTGAAATTCATAAAGATAGAATTAGAATTCGATCTCTTTATATAATTTGTAGCCCTATCTCTCAAGTTCACTCCAAATCAAAAATCATCTCATTTAGAAATCTATAGATCAAGATATAACCGAAATATCCAAGCATGCTCAGTGACATCATACCAGTTCATACTATTCCAACAGATTCCCTTATTTTCATTCAGCAAATCTTTTTCAAATTAATTCATAATACTACCAATTTTTATGGAGAGATATAATAATGTGTTAGGAACCTATTAGTTTAAGAATCAAGTCAATTGGATGTCTAGAGAAGAAGTTATGGTCGAAAGAAGCAAGACTGTTTAGGTTGCAAAAAAGCTTTCGAGTGTGACAGATGAGGACAAAAATGTTAGACTATTTGTAAACACACTCAGTCAGACCCATCCCACGTTTTACACTCGATCTCTCTCAATTTATTTCAGCTTATTGCTATGATTTTTGGTGGAGAGATAGAGCAATGTGTTACGAGTCCACTGGTTAATGTCTCATGTCATTCGTAGGTTGGACGAAGGAGATATAGCCAACATACTGGAGGATGTTCATCAGCCTCCAACCTTTAAAGTTGCGATCGTCTAAAGAACAACAGGGTCGTGATAGTCTGGGCGATAGCCTCGCGATCATCTGGACGATAGCGGGGTTGGGATCGTCTGGACGATAGCCTCTTTCCTAGTCGCACACCTTATCTTCAAATCTCCATAACTTTCAATTCAGAACTCCAAAAATTTCAAATTTTATATCAATAAAACTCTAAAAGAAAGATCTACAACTTTCATGAAGACAATTTTGTCAAAATCTTCCTAGATCAATACAGTTTAATCATGGA
>JANZXV010000210.1:21628827-21638993 GCA_027576455.1 Erythroxylum roigii | reverse complement strand
TTCCTAGCCACCAAAACCCTCACAAAAAGACTGACTTGAGCGTCGGAGGGGCCTACAGGGAATCAACCCCTGGCGTGCCTTTATTTGTTTTGCAGGTATCTCTAAACCAAAGTAAACCAATCTCATGGATCCAAGCAGTAACGTCCAGCCCCATTAAGATCAGACAGAACCACATACATATTTATATATGTATGTATGTATATATTGTAATATACCAAAATGATGATGCTAAGCCTTCCCTTTGAACTTGTAATAAGAACTATATTGCCTATAGAAAAACATTTGTCCCATTTGCCCAATTTTATTGGACCGACATCATCTACAAAAGAGAGCCACAAATTAAGTACGTAATTTCATTGAAAATAGCTAATTTGCGGGGCCTTCCCCATAGATCACATTGATGTACTTGGCAAAAGCAAGGCCATAATAAAATTGAAATGGTATTTCCGAAATATAAGCTTTTCTAGTTCAATGAATTTGAATTGTAATTCCAGTATTTAAAATTATAGTACGGTATTAAGCAGTTTAAATAATTTTTTACTTTTTCACTTTGCATTTGGAAGTATATTTTTTTTTACTTTGGAGTATTCTAATATTTAAATGATTGTAAAGTTCTAATTTGATTAAGGTTGCATTAAGGAATTGAAGATAAGAAAAGAAACGAAGTTGTCAAAGACTGAAAAGTATTGTAAAGATAGATAGAAAGAAAATGGTAGTGTGTTGTACGAGGAAACGTCAATGCCAATTTCTGAAACTGCCTCTTTTTAGACAGATAGAGTGTTCGAAAGGAAATGAATCATAAAACCAAAAGACGACTCCTGTACATAACATATACACACACACTACTGCGTGCGCTCCACAGTCAGCTTCCTACCCCAAACCACACGTCACTCGCTTTCTCTTTTTGTGTACTCTCTTTTATATTATATACACTACAAGGCTGTGACTTTTTGTGTTGAGTGGCTGTCTTCTTTCACCGTAAAAATGATACGTAAATGCATATATGAAGACACTACTAGCTAGCTGTATCAGAAATAAAAATGGGATGGTCCCTTCTCAATTGGGCTTTCTTTTGTCCACTTCGATGTCAATCAAATTATTCCTTTCCTTTCCTAGATGCTTCCCACCTTTTAGTCTCCACTATTAAAGCCAATTCCTTGCAATATTGTTTTTGCATGGACCTCTTCCCTTTCTTTTTCACTGACTCTTGAGTTCTCCATGTATATTGAAATCCCAATTCGTGATTACACTCTAATTTTCTAGTAGTAGTTTGTTTCGTTAATTATTGTTTGTTATACTTACATCCACATTATCTTTAATTATACTTTCGCTAATAATAATTATGTTCACATTATTTACGACTACGAGCAATTTAAAATTTTAGGACAAGAAAACAAATAAAAAGCAAACTAAATATGTAATCAGCATAAAATATTTTGCATTTTAAGTCCTTCTCATGGTTAAGCGGTTGGTGGCTGCGAAGGTCATTGTCTGGTTAACTATATGACCAAGTTACTGATATTGAAATAACTTAATTGGTGCCGGTCCTTCATAAAATAATTGGTAGTGTTGTAGATAAAATATTATGAGATTATTCGTTGCTCAACAAATATTATTAAACATAAGCATATCTTTCAATCGAAATAGCTAGAAAAACAAATTCTTGAAAACCAATGTGTATGAGTAAAAAAAAACTTGCGTTTAATAGTGTTCTGAAATATGCTAATTATTCTTAATAGCTTAATCAGATGCATAGATTGTGTGATTTACATTTTATTTTGAACAAAATATTAAATATCGTATATATTATCTAGTCATTATCTTACCTTTTTAATTTTTTCTGAGAGCTAATTCTAATTAACCTGCCATCAATTTTAGTTGGAAGGCAATGATACGTAAGTCTGAATTGGGTAAATGATATGTACCAGTCACGAACATTTTCAGCGTATTGGTCCTTAATTTTTATTGGTTTATGTCCTACAGTCAATCGCTTTAGTTGTAGTTTAGTGACAAATTATTTAAAGGCATTCTTTATCTTGTACATGCTTAGATTTATATGATAAAGTTCATGGGATAATTGTATATTGCAAATGAAATTATAATAAGATTATAATTATGAGGTTCATATTGTATTTTTGTATTATTTCTAAAATGTTCCTAGTCATTGTTCTATTAAGAATGAACATTAATAGAACGGAAAAAGACTAGCACATGTTTTGTTTTTTCTTTATGAAGGAAGTAATTGATCTTATAGGCTAAAGTATAGAAATACTTAAACAAATATGTGAGTGCTTGCTAGAGAATAAATTCACTGAACAAACCCGATATGAGAAATCCATTTGGAACATTACTTGTATATCTATGAAATTCTCATTGTGTTGATTGTATAAGTGATCCTTTGACTTGAGGTCATCAAAGTTATCTTGTATGGGAATTGCTATATTTTGATACTACTCGTGATCTATTTTATCAAAAATCGTTTAAACGGTAGTCATTGGATGTAGCATGAACTATATGGAGATGGTTGAATGATCAAGATAGGATTCATCACCTTAAAGTAATTAGGGAGAATATTCCGTTGTTTTCGATTAATATTGATTCGGAAAATCCTTGGCCAAAGTGGGATGATATTTTGTAAACAGTTTATAAATATCATTAATTGAATCAATAACTAATGGCAGAGAACTAATATAATTGAACTCAAAATAGAGTAGACATTAATTCCATGCTCTATATCTAATTGAAACATTGGTTGATGAAAGGATTGAATTATACGAAAAAATCATGTACGGAAAGGTTAGTCAAAACCACTTTGACATTCCTGAATATTTGGGTGGTTATGATGCGTTGTTAGACGCCAATCTTGATCTATGATTATAAATTGTTTAATTGGAGAATTAAAGATAAATTAAAAGGAGTTTTAATTTATCTAATTCTAATTATAAATTAGAATTACAATTTATAATCATTGCCTATATTTGGAAACTTAATGGGTCACACATAAAAAATGGTTTGTAGATAGCAAAGTTATTTTAATCAAGTTGGATTTGATTGTCAAGTTTGAGAAACTTTATATTTAAGTATAAGATATTTAATAAATAAGGATCAATAGGATATATTGGATCTTAGTTAGGCATAATTTATATTTAATTAGAATTATTTGAAATTCTAATTAAAATTTAATTTCAATTAAATTACTATAATGTCCAAAAGTTATTATAAATAGGTTGAAGCTCTAATGGAGCCAGTACTTCTTGCTTAACCTTCTCTATAAAAGTTCCAGAGTTCTCTCAACCTATTATGTGGATACTGTTAGAGGTCAGACACTTATGTGACTATGGTAGTTGGCATTGATTAGTTTTAGAAACGGTTCAACGGATACCACGAGATAAGGATCAAGCTTTGGAATAAGGTATGAATTACGATTCATTCTGTATTATGATTTATGTGTTAATCATTTTATATAATTAAAGTGATCTTGTTTTTTGGGAAATCAAAATATGAAAAGATTTCATAATTATTCTATTATGGTCGACATCTAATCCCATTTCGCAATAAGGTATAAAACACTATATTAATAGTAAGTCATTTCGCAATAAGGTATAAAACACTATATTAATAGTAAGTTTGTAATTTACTATAGATGAAATCACCCACTTGAAATTCCTTCTCCTCCAATCGCTTCATATGATGTTGATCACCTTGGACATAAAATTTTAATATCTATACTATACCTTCTTTATCCCTCAAACTTGCACTTGCTAAGTGTGGAATAAAAAATAGAGATGGGTATCCAAAAACAAATTCAAATGGTGTTAACGCTATAACAAAATAGAGGGTAGTATTATATCGTCATTCCATAAGTGATAGCCACTTATCCATTGACTTGTGCATTCTAACATCATGCTATAATACTATACCTTCTTTGTCGCTCAAACTTGCACTTGCTAAGTATGGAATAAAAAAATAGAGATAGGTATCCAAAAACAAATTCAAATGGTGTTAATGCTATAACAAAATAGAGGGTAGTATTATACCAATATTCCGTAAGTGATAGCCACTTATCCATTGGCTTGTGCATTCTAACATCATGCACTAGAGAAAATTTAGTTAAGAAATTATGATTGTTCATCCTTCTAGGGATGGTATGTGATAAAGAACTAACAAAGTTTTCCCTTGTAATTGAAATAATTCCTTACAAAAAGAGTTGGTGAAGATGGCATCACGATCATTAACGATATTTTTAGGTATCTTATATAATTTAAAAATTCCTTCATAAATGCTCTGGTGACCATCAAAACCATATACAGATTGTATATTAAAATAAAATGAGCATTCTTAATTGATCTACCATAAAAATATGATTATCTTTCTGACTAAGGTGATCTCTCCTTGAAATCTATGCTGAGTTAGTCCAAAGTTGGTTTCAAATGGGTAATGGATGAAGTAACCCTATAGAAGTTATTTTCTCATATCTGTTCTTCTAGCAAATTTTGCATTTCCTTACATATTCAAGTCACGGACATCTCTCTACAACTTATGCCAAAAAAATACACACTTTACTTCTTGTAGGTACCTAACCAACCTAAACGACCTCTTTAAACTAAACATGGAACATTTTTATGAGCTTAATATGTAATGCCACTTAATTGCCAATCACCAAACACCTTTTCCACCTTAAAGTGTCCTTATTCCACATATAAGATGTTCCTTCATACTCCCCTTAACATAAATGACTTATCAATCTTTAAAATAAATAATCCACCCTCCAACTCTCTTTTATCTCTTAAAGCACATTAGTTTGCACTGTGATATTGATGAAGTAAATAACTTAGAGCTCATGACACAAGATAAAGATTCAGCTACAGAGTTATTGCTACCTTTCTTATAATGAATAGAGAAATCAAACCCATTTAATTTAGAAAGAGATGTTCTATTAAAAAAAGTAGTTATTTTTTATTTTGTCAAGTATTTAAGACTATTAAGGTTAGTTTAAATCATAAAATGTCTCCCTATTTGATAATTGTCTCCCTATTTGAGAATGGGACAAATGTTTAATGGTCATCACTTATGCTAGGAATTCTTTCTTATAAATTTATAAGTTCTTATAATGATACGAAAGCATTTTGCCAACAAATGATCTGGGCCTCTTGCATAGTTATTGCTTTAATTCCTTCCCTATAAACATATGCTTCTAAAATAAATGATTTAGTGAAATCTAGTAGAGTCATAAATAATGTTGATGTCAAGGCATTCTTCGGAGCTATAAGTGCAAGTGTTGCCTCCTGAGTCCATATAAACACATTATTCTTTAATAGATTTATTAAAGGCTTCCTCATCTGACAATAACTTCTAATGATTGTTTTATAGTAATCACACAAACTTATGAAGCCTCAAAGTCTTTTGATAGTTTTTTTACTTTAGCCAATCACGCACCACCTATATTTTGTTAGGATCTATGTGTACTACCTCCTAGCTGATTATATGTCCCATATATTCCACTTAAGAAGCCCTAAAAGAACACTTGGACATCTTAACATACAATTGATGAAGCTTTAACATTTATAACACTTATTGTAAGTGCTCTAAATGCTACTCAAACAACTTACTATACACCATTATATCATCAAAAAGCACAAGCACAAGCACAAACTTCCTCGAGTAAGCCTTCAATATGTCATTCATCAAACTTTAGAAAGTTATGAGAAAATTCATAAACCCAAAAGACATCATTAAAAATTTATAAAGGCATTTATAAGTTTCGAAGGCTATCTTATCTACATCATCATCATGGACCCTACTTTAGTGATGTCATGCTCGTAAATCCACTTTAAATAAATACTTTGCAACATTCAAATCATCAAATAATTCCTTCACTATAGGAATTAGAAACTTATCCTTAATGATGTTTTTATTCAATAACATATAGTCAGCACAAAATTGCTAATATCAATCCTTCTTCTTAATCAATATGATAGGTGTTGAAAAAGGACTCACACTCTATCATATGATTCCTTACTTGAGCATTTCCTCTACCAATTCCTCCATAAAATATTTTTTTATAATATATATGAATAAGGCATGATATTAATGGCCTCTAACTCCTCCTTTAGAGGAATAAAACCTTTTTCGTAAAAGTCCCTTTAGTTGATAAAAAACATCTAAGTAGCTTGCAAAATTGTTTTCAACTTCTCACTGTATTCTTTGATAAACCATTATTCTTCAACTTTAAATAAATAGACCCACATTCTCCCTAAATTTCCTTTAACTCTTCCTCTTTCTTATCTTTTTAAATTACCAAAAAGTAGCATACTACATCATAAATAGCCAACATTCTCTCCATTTTCTTCTCTAAAACTCCTATAATTGTTTATTATCAACACTGCTTAATTCTATCTCACACCTTTTCCATCAAATTTCATAGTTCCTTATTGATAATTATATATAATGCATTCAAATTTGGTAACCATTGAGCACCTGGAACCATACCATTTCTTATCGTCAATAACTAATGCATCAATAACAAATTCATTACCATTCATTTGCCACCTAAAGTTTCTACCGATATATTTATAAGAAATATACATTCCTCCCACTAATTTTACAGAAATATCTTTGACCTCTTCTAATTTTCACTTATTTTTCCTTAGTAGTTACCTATAAATAGAGTTAAGAGTGCTTCCCCCATCAATCAATATGTGAATACTTATCCTTTTTACCATTCCCTTCACCTTCATTTATTGATATTTTTCCTCACTGAATCATACCATGCCCTATAATGATATGTTAAGTTGATTTATTGCTTCTTCTTCTCCATTTAATTACTCAGCTTCTAACTCTTATTCCAATATATAAATATGTGACATTTTCTTTTTAAACTTATACCCAATTATATACTTTTCCTCACACTATCAATATAGGCCCTTGGCTCTTCTATCTTCTAACTCTTTACTTGAAGTTTTCTTCTCCCATCTTATCTCACTCGTTATATTTTGACTCCTGTAGAAACTAGTTTAGGTAGTATTTCTTGAGATTATATTAGGGAATTATATGGATCACCTATCGAATAAGCACTTCTCTGATTATATCTTCCTCTTTCACTACAATGCAAGTCGAAAACTTCATGTTTCTTTTCCAATTCATACATATATTGCAAGGTTTTAGGATTCCAAATTTTAATTGTTTATTCAATTTTAGGTTTCAATCCTTTCCAAAACATGCAAATCAAATATGAATTTAATATGACAACTTTGTGTGACAGTAAATCAAATTTAGCATACATTTTCATTATACCCTTTTGTCTCAATTCCCTCAAGTTGATTACAAGGTCCTCAAAAGTAGCCTCTATAAATCTTTGTTCCAATGCCAAAAAATACTTATAACTTGGTAATTCTTTAGTCATCCTATTGTAGAGGTATAACTCATGTCAAACCAATGCTTCCCTTTTAAAATGTATTGGAATCAAGTTCCACCTTCACCTATGTTGGAGTTCTATTAAGTGTGAAAAACTAATCACACTTATAGACCTATGCTCTTATTCCATCTCCTTTAAATAATGGAAATTCAATCTTTCTAAACTTTGTAGGAATTTTGTAATGTCCATTAAACATTCCCACAACACCTCTAGTCTCCAGCACTCTCTAATCTCCATGCCCACATCCTACTACATACACATTTCTTTCTAATATAACTACATTACCCATTCCTTTAACTATTGTATACGTATTTCTTGGAAAAGCTCTAACTCCTACATCTTATCCTTCCTCGATTTGCCTTTACTCATGAGCTCTTTTTCCTTTTACAATAACACAATGACAATTTTTATATAATAAAACTTTGTTACCATTTTGATACAGTTAGCTTTGGTTTACCAATTTGTGAATTAAAATTTTAAGTTTAAGAATCTATCCTTGCAAACTAGATTTAAAGAATTAAGACGAAGAGAGTGAGAACAATGATAGAAAAAGAATTTGTTAATTCTGTCACCATTTCTCCTTCTTTACAACATAGTTATTTAGTAACTATTTTAATAGTTAACTATAAGCCATAAAGGTTATTACACGTGTTTTATTTTTATTAACTAAGGCTATATTATAAGACGACGATATCTCTATTCTTCATAGTTCACTAACTCCTTCTTTGTTATCTATTTATCATAGTGTTTCTCCATTATATTAAATGATAAAATTTTATTTGTCTTCTTACTCCATAATGATGATGTATCGTCACTTTACCATTGCTCAACTTGCTCCTCACTTGACCTTGGAACATCATATAAGAAGTTTCCTCCCTAAATTACATAGTAATCAGTTACTAATATGTAAAGGAGTAGGAGATCATGGAAGTGGCAATGTTAGGGATGTGATTGGGAGGAACATTGATAGGAGAAGGAGAAAACTAATTGATGGTAAGAAGAAATTCTATAAAAGAAAGGACTTGAATGTAGAAAAACAAGTCATATACAGTCACAATGTCCTTGACTCAAAGATAACGGGAAGTATGAGAGAAACTGTAAGAAAGAGAGGAAGGAGAAAAAGAAGGCACTTGAAAGCATCAACTTGGGATGACACAAGTGAATCCAAAAATGGGCATTCAGAAGAAGAGAAAGCTTATATGTTCTTTAACGCTATAGAAAATTATAAGGTAACATCTAGTCCTAATTCTTGTAATAATGATAGTGATGTTAAATTGACATATGGTGAATTAGTAGAAAGTTTAGAAATCACGAATAAGAAAATAAAGAAATTTTCTTCCAAACTTAAGGAAGTTCAAAAAGAGTCAGATGTACGCATGAATTAGAATTTAAATATGAAAAGTTAATTGCATAGTATTAAAGCATCCAAAATGTGATTATTGATGATAATCATGACTTAGATGCATTAAGATAGGAGAATGAAAGGGATATTGATTCTCTCAAAGATTCTTTATCTAAATTTACAATGGGAAGTGAGAAACTTGAAAGCATGTTAGGAGCTTAAAATAATTCTAATGATATGCATGGAATTGAATATAAATGAAAAAGTGTTTCCAACATTAAACCTACCTTTTTCAATGGAAAACATTTACATAGTAAAGAAACATTGCCTAGAATGACAAATGAACATGGAACACCCACATTCAAGTATACATATTCATATGACACATTCATTAAGGCCCAAACTTAGAGCAAAAATCATGCTTTCACATATGGCTCACAACTTAGGTATAGAGTTCAATAATCTCAAGGGAATAATAGGCATAATTTTTATGGTAACATGTAAACCCACCCACATTCCTATAGAAGCATGCATGAAGCCTTTCATTCATAATAGGCACCATTTAAGTAAGACTTATCACCACCTTAGGAGAACATTCAGCAACATTAATGCTCAAAGGAATATTCCATACTATGCCTATGCACAAAGAGGTTGAAGGAATGCATATATGTATC
Source organism: Erythroxylum roigii (assembly GCA_027576455.1). NCBI lineage: Eukaryota > Viridiplantae > Streptophyta > Magnoliopsida > Malpighiales > Erythroxylaceae > Erythroxylum > Erythroxylum roigii. The sequence continues at coordinate 21,629,563 of JANZXV010000210.1, read as the reverse complement.
ATTATCACTCATATAACATGGTATGTCATTTTTGTGGTAACTATATACAAGCTGATAGATTTTGTTTTCTTAAATAAATAATATCAAGCAAACCATTGAAAATATAGGCTGGAAAGAAGAAGGAACCTAACAACCAAGGACTCAAGCTTATTGGGTTCCTAAAATACATTCATTAGCTTGGTTTGTAAGGCTATTAAAAAAGAAAGAACAAATGGTTTGTATTAGAGATAATAGTTATTGAATTTAATTTATTATGGATTTTACGCATTTTATTATGATGAATCTAACCTTCTTGCCTCCTAAAAGGTCTAGAAGATGTTATAAGGTGTGGAGAATTAAGCCACCAAAGACTTTTCAAAAGACACAATTGTTGAACTAAGTGAGAGAGATGAGAAGGATGAGAAGTCTCTAATGGAGTATAAACTCAAGAAGAATTTTCATTCAAATATCTCATAAGTTGTTGGGCCCCGATTCCTTTTTAAGCATGTTGACATCAATTTGAGGTTTTAGGTTGATTGGCTTATGTTAAGAAATATGAAATGGGGGATTAAGTAATTAAAGCTTGTGTGGGTTTTTGAAAGTAATTGAAAGGATTTAGTGTGATAAAGGGGATGGATGTGAATGGTGAGGCCGAGCGATCGTATTATTGAGCGACACGCTGGCCGAGCGATTGCGCTGGCCGAGCAGTTGTGCTGGCCGAGCGAATGCGCTGGCCGAGCGATCGCGTTACCGAGCG
>JANZXV010000210.1:21589525-21611513 GCA_027576455.1 Erythroxylum roigii | reverse complement strand
TGCCGATGTTTATGTCGCCAAACCACATCATTCCTATTGACCCAAAGAGCCCAACAAATCATCACACCAGTACACGCATCCTCAGAATTCAGGTTAGTAAAAGTATCACCAAACCAGCTAGTAAAGGAAGCAGCACCTGTGAACCGAAAGCCCAAGCTAGATTGCTGCCATACACTCAAAGCAAAGGGACATGTGACAAGAAGATGCAGAATGGATTCAGAATCACTATGGCAAACCGGGCAAACATCCACTAGAGCTACGTGGTGAACGTGGAGAACACGCCGAGTCGGCAAAATATTCAGAATCGCCCTCCAGATAAAATTCTGCACCTTGGGAGGAACGTGCAGGCGCCAAAGGCGAGACCAAAGTGAGCCAGAGATGAAAAAGGGAGCAGGCGGAAGTGCAAGTAAGCCACGATAAGCACTCTTAACGGTATAGTTGCCCTTGGACTCATATTTCCAACATAAGCGATCAACGACAGCAGAAGAACTCAAAGGAATAGAGAGTATACATTGCCTATCACGTTCATTGAACAGGGCCTGAAGCGTCTCAACATTCCAGTGTCGTTGAAGAATCAAATCGGAGACAAGAGAGAATGGAGAGGCTGTTGGTCGGGTGGAAGAAATAAAAGAATTGGAGTCATCCAATAGCTAGGGAGAGTCCCAAATCTGTATCTGGGAACCTGAACCAACCCGCCAACAAACACCCCGACGTAATAAAGGGTGAGATGCCCAAATACTGTGCCAGACATAGCTAGGATTCGAACCAAGAGCTGCCTCAAGAAATTGACCATTCGAATAGTACTTGGCCTTAAGGACACGTGCGGCCAGAGAGTGAGGTTTTGTTATAAGGTGCCAGCCTTGTTTGCCCAACAACGCGAGGTTAAACTCACGTAATTTCCGAAAACCTAATCCGCCAAAAGATTTAGGAGAGGTCATACGATCCCAAGCGAGCCAGTGAATGCCATAGGAGTAATTGTGGCCACTGCCCCACCAATAATGATTCATAATGCCTTCAAGCTCCGAACATAAAGTCGTAGGCAGCAAAAAAAGACTCATTAAGTAATTAGGTAGCGCTTGAAGGATAGTTTTCAACAAAATGGCTTTCCCTATGCGAGATAAAGTCTTGTGCTCCCAAGAGTTCAACTTAGTCCATAACCGATCTTTAATGTAGCGGAAGACCTCCTTCTTGTTACGGCCGATATGAGAGGGCAAACCCAAATAAGTACCAAGGGTGCCCTTCTCCACAACTTGAAGCACAAAATAAACTTGAGATCGAACTTGAGGAGGGGTATTGGCACTGAAAGTGATGGAAGATTTCTGGAAATTAATTTATTGGCCATATTCATCAGCATACATCTGCAAGAACTGCTTCAGAGTAGTGGCTTCATCAAGATTGGCCTGGAGGAAAACCAAACTATCGTCGGCAAAAAACAGACGAGAAACCAAAGGTCCATGTCTAAAAATCCGAAATCCACTCAAGCTACCAACCTGAACCGCTGCTTGCACAAGCCTGGAGAGACCTTCTGTGCAAATGATAAAGAGATAGGGAGACAATGGATCGCCCTGACGGAGACCCCTAGTAGGAAGGATAGGGCCCATCTCGCGACCATTTTGTAGAAGCCAGTATTTGACCGAAACCACGCTCGACATGACAAGAGCCACCCACTCATGTGAGAACCCAAAGTCAAGGAGCATGCAGTGTAAGAACGACCACTCCATACGGTCGTAAGCCTTGCTTATGTCCATTTTGAGTGCAGTTGTGAACTTATAACCCCGATTGCGCAGATGAAGGGTATGCATAGCCTCGAAGGATACAATACAATTATCCTGTATGGTCTGCCCGGTCACAAAAGCACCTTGGCTTTCAGAGCTAATGTGAGGGAGCACAGACTTCAAACGATTGGCCAGCATCTTGGTCACAATCTTTAGGAGCACGTTGCATAAGGCAATTGGCCGAAAATCAGCCATACAGGTAGGGGCTCGCTTCTTCGGAATCAAGACCAGCCCCGTTTCATTTAAGAAGGCTGGAATATGCCGTTGCTGAATGATGGAGATGCAAGTACGAGCAACATCACCCCCAATCAAACCACAAAACCCTTGGAAGAAACCCGAGTTGAAACCATCTAAGCCGGGGGCCTTGTCAGCTTTCATGCTAAACACAGCCGTACGCACATCAGCAGTAGTGTAGGGAGCAAGGAGAAAATCATTCTGCGCGCTTGATACCAGAGATGGAATCATATCTGAAACAGAAAGGGAAGTGCAGTTCTGTGAAGTAAAAACAGAAGTGAAGTAGCGTACCATTAAATCCTGAAGGCCTGTCGCCCAGGTGCACTGATTACCATCCTCATCAAGCAGCGAGTCAATCCGATTTTTCTGCTGTCGAGCAGTAGCTCGCTTGTGAAAAAAACGGGTGTTGGCATCCCCTTCCCGAAGCCAGAAATCCTTAGTGCGTTGCTTCCAAAAAATCTCTCGTTGGAGGAGAAGTTCCTGATATCGATGCTGAGCGTCTACAAAACGAGTCACATCCGTGAACCGTCGGCTGCCCATAACTGAAGCCATGGTGGCTAAACAGTCAGCCAATTCTTGCTGCTGATAGTTCCGAAGTTCCTGACCTCATACGGACAACAAAGCACTGCAACGAACAAGACGCTCTGAAAGAGTCAGCCCCACCGTTTCAGCCCAACAGGTAGCAACCAATTCTGGACAGCCCACTTCCCTGTTCCAATGATTCTCAAAATGGAAGCGGCGAGCAAAAGGCCTTGGCAAATAACAACGAAGCTGTAAGAGTAGTGGCAAGTGATCGGAAGAAGTGTCGAGAACCATAGCATGCGCCTGTGGAAAGTTAAGTCTCCATGAGGTCGAGACTAAGATGCGGTCCAACTTTGCTTCAATCAGGTGCCCACGCGCTCGACTAGATTCCCAGGTGAACGGGTAGCCAGACATGGGGAAATCATAAAGGTCAGCATCAGAAATGGCATTTTGGAAACCCCTAATTAAATGCTCAGGCTGAGCTCGCCCACCGCGCTTCTCAGAAGCCGCTAAGATGTCGTTGAAATCCCCTAAACAGACCCAAGGAAGATCACTATGTGAAGCTAACATACGAAGTAATTGCCAGAAACGGGAACGCTTGCTTCTGTCGGGTTCACCATAAAACCCAGTTATGCGCCAAGAGCCAAGTTGAGCCATTTGAACTTCCACATCAATGAACCTGGCAGAGGAACTGATTAAATTAACAGATAAACAACCCTTCCAAAGGAAGGCTAACCCACCACTATGACTAGCACTATCAACATTGAAAAAACCGTCATACTGTAACAAAGACTTTATTTCATCCACGGTAGTGGAGTGACAAAAGGTTTCAATAAGAAAAATAAACTGTGGCTTTTGATTTTGAACGATCTCCTGTAAGGTCCTTACTGCTCGTGGGTTGCCAAGCCCACGACAGTTCCAGCTAATGGTACTCATAGCTGACGGTTCCCAGGCCCGCCAAGCTCATATGGGGTGAAGCTGAAGTGCTGCCATGTTCAAGATGTTGCTCATCAACGGGAGTAGGCACAGACAGCTCAAGACCCATTCGTCGACGCTTTGGGTCAAGAAGCACAATATCATCGGTCGAATGATTAGGCGAAACCCTTCCAGGAGCAGGGTTGTTAGCGGCCGGGAGCCCCAAAGCGGCAATGGCAACAGCGTCGTGAGTGCCCTCTAGACGGTTATTGATAATGAAAGGCTGAAAAGTCCCAGGAAAACCATCCACCGACCAGTCCCTACCACTATCCTCCCTCAACCACCAGTCGCCAATCTTCAACTGGTTCCTACGGGTAGAAGCACGTATTTCGGGCCCAAACTTTCTGACCAAAGGAGCAGCACCTCTGTTCAACAGCCACCTACAAAACCGTTCCGTATGCCCAAGGAAACTACACAAAAAGCACACTGATGGCAGTCTTTCGTATGCCAAAGTAGGAAAAAACCAGTTGCCTGCTTGAGCCCGCAATTTCAATGTGTGACGAATAGGCTTGCGGACATCATGTTCAAACCGCAAGCGCATATAGGACCGACGAGGGCTTGTAAAATTCGTTGGGTCAGCTACCAAAAAACCACCCAGTTCATCCCCCAATCTCTTGGCCACCCGTTCAGTCATAAAACCCTCCTCCAATTTGTGAATTTGAACCCACAAAGGAGTTGTGTATAAAGGAATCGCAGAGGGGAGAGTGGACCCATCCAAGTGACCAGGCAGTAGGAGTTGATTATCAAAAGTCCAAGGAGCCATTTCTAACACACGCTCAAGGTCCACAAGATGATAGAACCGAAAGACATAAAGATTCTGACCTTCTTCCCACACCGACATCCCCATGAAAGGTCGCTAAAGGGAAGCCAAGGTTTGTTTCATAGCCGGGAAGTTGATGGGTTTGTCGGTGTAAAAACGCCCAATCAAACGGAACGAAGGGTCAGCAACGACAGCCAGAGCGCCATCGTCCTCAAAGACAATGCCTAGGTCGGCGTCGCCATCAACAGAAAGAGTTGCCATCTCGACCGAAATCTGATCGTCATCAGCCATGAAACCCTAGGGTAAACTTGCCAAAAGACAAGACGAAGAAACTCCCAAAATTACGAGAGACTTCCGAAGTAGTCTTAATACTTTCCTGTTTCTCTATTACTACCTTGTTTTATGAGCATCAATCTATTCAATTTCTATAGGTCTCATTTATTAGATGAATAGATGCTCATAAAATAAGGTAGAAATAAAGTAACAGGATAAGGTGATCTGAAACTGTTTTTCCGCTTTTACATGCTTTACCTCTTAGACTTTGTTCTCAAATCTTGAGACATGAAAGCTCTTTTTTTAATTCTAAAATTTCATGGATTTCAGATTACAATTTACAACCAGGCTATTGGACGCCAGATGAGGCAACTCAAATGAACATCGATGAAAAATCATCCTAACCATTTTTTTTTCTCCAGTGAAGCCAATTACTCAAAGTTTGTTATTTATATAATCTTTCTTAACTAAACAGAATCTATATCTCTGAAACGCACTGGTAAAACTTACTCCTTCCAACGTAAGAAGCAAAACACTGAGCTGATCATGACTTGTTAGGGTGGCAAGGACGTTGACCTTCGTGGACACGGTTGGATTATATTTTATCTCAAGTTATATAATGGGCAACTCCAATATTTTACTAAAAAATTCCAGGACCGACAATTCTGGTGTAGTCAGATGCTGCTGTAAGATCCCAACATCATAACAGTTACAGGCTTTTCTGCATCAGGACAAAGCTACAAGCGTCATGTTTTAACCACGCAACGTGGGTTTATGCTAACACTACTTGTTTTTATATTACAAAATCATCTGCAGTTGTTGAGGAGTTGCTTGCAATTTCAACGGCTTGAGTTGATTCTCATTAGATTTTAATGATTTTCAAGGGAGGGACCAAATTTTGTTCAATTCGCCAGCATAGCCTTGATAAAGTGTGTATAGTTTGATAATGTTAATAAGTTAAAACTCCTTTTTACACTTACCCTTTTGGCGAATTAGGGAAGAGCAGAGATGTAGAAATCACCTATTTAATTACATGTAATCGTAGACCCAAGTTGGCAATTGAAGCATTGGAGACATGAAGGGTTAAGTGTCAGCTTGCATTATTTGCAATATTATTCGAACATAATTACTCTTTGAAGCATCAACTTTCTAACATGCCCCATCAACCACGTCAGGACAAGGAGATAGGGATTCAGATGGGAAAAGTCTAGTCTGTGCGGTGTTTGTTGTTTGAACTTCAGTTTTAGTCACCTCCTCTGATAGTGGATGGTGGGTAACTGAGGATTCACTGGCCGCATGTTCAAGCTTTTTAACTTATTGGGTTAATGAAAGCTGTCAACAATTCTGTGATCTGGTAGCCTACCAATCAATTTATTGAGGGGTCAGGTCAGGATCCATCTCATCAGGGTAATTTGTGCACAGTTCTATGTCATGAATATTGAAAGGAGAATATTTCTGGATTGTACCTGTCACTGTGACACTTAAATTAATTATTATATTTTAAATGAAATTATATCAAAGTTTAATAATTCTAATTTTATGTTAAATAAAATAAAATAAATATAAAAGAATTATGTGCTAATTAATACTACGATTAAAATTAAAAATTAAAAATTAAAAATTTAGAACTTTATAGAGAAATTGAAATTCTTGCTTCTCTTCGGACAACCTTTGATGAAAGAAAAACCAAAAAAGAAAAAAAATGATGGCCTCCCATTTGGTTTATTAAATGGAATGAACTTAAAACAATAATGGGATAAACCAGAGCGGCAAACAGAGACTTGAAGGAATTATTAGAGAGAAGCAACTGGCGGGCAACCGCAAAACATGAAGGTTCGTTTTCCTTACGTTATTGTTTGGTAAGCTTTGAATTTTACTGATAACAATTGATGCATCATTCTTGCAAGACACATGCTGAGAAAACATGAGAAGATCAGAGGCATAAAAGGATGCCTGTAACAACCGTTTCATTCTGTAGACTACGTTAGATTCTGCTACTTCCTTACTTGAAATCATTTGTCGCCGTAGTAATTATTCGTTAATTGTTATAAGGGTAAAGAAGAAAGACAAGACAGCTAAATTTGGAGGTAAGTTATGGTTTTTCATGAGTAGAAGATAGTGGGATTGTGTTAGACTTAAAAACTGACAAGAAGATTTTGGTCGGTACAAGTCTTACTGTTACACTTTCAACTCCCAAGTTTACACAGCCAAGTTCAACCAGAAAACATAAACTTTCTATATGTCATGTTTTCAGCAATAATGATTCATGGGTTTTTTGACATTTACCAGGTTGTGGTGGAAAATTAGCAGAGGACCCACTTGCTAAAGGAGAAAATTTTCTAATTCGACCAACTATACCCACCCAACAGAGCCTTTGATTCCGCTCAAATTCTGTCTCCGTCTAAAGGTGAAGTCTTGACCATTTTAAAAGGAAGGTCTTTCATATAGATTAGATGGTCATACTCCCAAAAGCTTGTACTGTTGGCGTTTTTGTCCTCTTTTAGGCTGGTGAGTTGCGTAGGATTCAAGTGCTTTCTTCAACTTTCCTCTTTGTTTCTTTTTTATCTTATCTTTTTCATAGAAGTATAATTTGTTTAGTTTTCTTTTGTTTTGCGAATAAAGGTGGAGTATTTTGCAGGGCGCATATGCTACTCTGAGGTAATTTATACACCTGGGAATCGAGTGATGAAGTTGATCCTGGATTATTCTGCAGATTCTTGACGTACTGTAGCGGGTGAGGTTATGTTTTTATGATACAGTACATCTCGTTTTTGTGCGGTTCACAAAAAACTGTTTCATACAGTTCCTGTATCTTTTAAAGCTGAAGCTTTCCTCATTAATAAACTTTTTTAAGTGGGGTGGGTGATCGACAGTCCTTCTTAGATTCCTTTATTCTGAATTTATCAGGATACGTTTGTGGTGTTCTTTGCCTTATAACACGTAATTAGCATCACTTGGATGTACTTCCAGTGCAGACCTTTGATGTGTTTGAAGATTAATAGAACACCAGTTCTTTCATTTGCTTCATTCACGGAAACTGAAAGTTTCAGATTTTTCTGTCCTACTTGTTATTACTTCATTGCGCATCAATATTGCGATCAATAAGTTTGTTTGACAGGCCAAACTTCATCAGCCCAGTACTGAGGAATTTTTCACATCATGGATTGGTTGACCGAGATTTTCAAAGGATCTACCTCTGAAGGCCAGTATCATGGGAAGTATGAAGATCATGTGTTCTGGGATGAGCCTCGACGATCAGTGGTAATTTCGATCTTCCCCTTTCCATATATTTCTTATTATTGATTGATATCAGGATTGCCTCTCCTGTATATTCTATATTAACTTTCCCCAATTTAACTGTACATTGATGGAAAATATATTGGATGCAGGATAATTCATCAGATTTTGACAAGGAAGAGATTGACTGGGCTATTGCACTTTCCCTGTCAGAAGAAGATCGTAAAGGGAAAAAGGCGATTGGTAAGCTCCACAGCTGTAAGCGCTAATCCCGATATCTTTCAATTTCTTTGCAGTTCTTTTCAAGAATGGATACGACAAAACTCTTTAACATCCGTCTTTTATGGCCTAGTCCTAGTGGATGCTTACTTATTTCTAATTTTTTTTTAATCTAATCTTGTAAAAGGAATAATTCTGGTCTAAAGTTTCCTTATTGGAGGTGGAGTAAGAGGGTATGTATAATTTGGGTTCCTCTTAATCTGGCAAAAGAATTAACCCTTAAAGGGCTGTATTACGCTTTACAATCTGTAGGAACTAAGTGGCTGTGCATAGTCACAGTTGCAGTTAATTTTCGTGTTCTTTGCTCTCCCTAATCTGATTATATTGGTTAACTAACCAATATTTAATAATCTTTTATATCTGTTAAATTGCTCTGATCTGCCATTCCCTCCAGAAGGTTGGATTGCCAACACTGTCTTCCTTATATTTTGTATAACCATTTTACTTGGTATATCTGGTTAATTAATTATTTATCTTCAGCAGAGGAAGATACTCAATCCCACCACACAGAAGATAATGGATACCATCATTCAGAAGAAGATGAACAGAATGTAAAGTCTCGATTGGAAGAAGATGAGCAGTATAGAAAGTCTCAATTAGAGGAAGATGAACAACTTGCTAAAGCTATTCAAGAAAGTTTAACCGTCGATTCACCTCCTCAATTTGATAGTAGGAATCTATTGCCACCTCATCCAGTCTCCCATCCACCTGGTTACAGGTACAGAAAATGTATAGACCATCTATTTTTTTCTATTCCAGTACTTAATAATGATAAGGAAGTTTTTAGCTTCTTGTTAAAATTTCCTTGAAGAGTAGAGAGTGGCATGAACAATTTTGGCTGGATGATGAATTGATTTGAGTAGAGCAGTGTGCCTTCATTCAGAAGCTGTTTGAAGGATGTAACTGGCTTATTCATGTAATAGGAAATAATATAGACTTGTGGGATATCGATAGGAAATGAGTATTTTCATCTCAGCAAGGATTGAGAGTCAAACGAGTTGCATTGCTTAGTCTGCTGAGTTTTTTCAATAATTGGCAAAAATTTATACAGATTCTATAAAATGATCAAGCAAATTGGTGCCCTGGTTGAAGATATTACCTCATGTCTTAAAGTTCACTAATTTAGTTTGCAAGATCAGTTGTGTAAGAAACTGTTCTGTTCTACTTTCCACTTGACTTGAGATTACATCTACCTAACAAATCATAAGGTTTGATATTGCAACTAATTGATGAACTTGAAATGCAGACAACCTTATTCAACATCAGGACTGATCAATTTTAACAATTGCTTATAGGACTTGCGCTTCAGCTTCTTGCACAATGTCTTAAGTGATTTTTGCATGTTGCAGACACTATATGAACCCTGACCTGGTTGTAAAAATGTCTTGGTACTAGGATCTGTGCTGGGTGCTATGCAGAGATTGGTCGTGGGCGTTTTCTAAGCTGCATGGGCGCTGTTTGGCATCCTGAATGCTTTAGATGCCATGCTTGCAATCAACCAATAACTGATTATGAGGTTCAACTTTTATGCGAGTTAATGGATTATTTGATTTTGAGGTCTAGAAAGTGTTTGAGTAATTTATCAATTTCTCCTCTCGTCTTTAACATTATTGAGTTACATCAATAATCATTCATCTCAAAAAGTTTCCATCTTTTTCTCTCTTGTGATAGTTCTCCATGTCAGGGAATCGTCCTTACCACAAATCCTGCCATAAGGAGCATCACCACCCAAGATGTGATGTTTGCAGTAACTTTGTAAGTGCTCTTTAGAAAAGAAAGAAGTGTACATGAATGTCTCCAATGAGTTACTGGAATCACATTCTACAAATCTAGACCTGCGCATAAGCAGCCTGAACTGTACAGAGATGTTAAATTTCCATATTGGTATTCTTACAGATTCCAACAAATGCAAGCGGTCTTATTGAATATAGAGCACATCCTTTCTGGATGCAGAAGTATTGCCCTTCACATGAGCGTGATGGGACTTGCCGATGTTGTAGTTGCGAGAGGATGGAGGTCAGTTAAAAGAATATGGAGAGCAAACAGCTCAATTATCACTTTTGTTTTCCCCAATCATTAACCTGTTGGTCTCATAAAGAATTTCCATCTATGCAGCCCAGGGATATGAGATATCTATCACTAGATGATGGTCGCAAGCTATGTCTAGAATGTCTAGACTCTGCACTAATGGATACTCATGAGTGCCAGCCACTTTATTTTGAAATTCGTTCATTTTATGAAGGTTTAAATATGAAAATCGAGCAAGAAATTCCCTTACTGTTGGTTGAGAGGCAAGCATTGAATGAAGCCATGGAAGGAGAAAAGAATGTAAGGCTGGTGCACTGAAGCTTTTATGAGGCAAACAACCACGGTCCTTAATTCTCCAGAGAACTAACATATCTTCACTTTCAGGGCCATCATCACTTACCTGAGACCAGAGGACTCTGCTTGTCTGAAGAACAAACTGTTACTACTGTATGTGCTTCTTTTCAGCACTCCTTGCTTTAATTTTGGTTGCAATGTTTATTTAAGTGAGCTGAAATCTATAAATTATATTACCAAATGTTGCAGGTATTAAGGAGACCAACGATTGGAGAAGGCTACCAGATCATAAACTTGGTGACAGAGCCCTATAGGCTAGTACGTAGATGCGAAGTAACTGCAATTCTTATTTTGTATGGGCTCCCCAGGTAATTTCTTTGTTCTGATTTGTTTGTAAGAGCCTACGCTGCAGACTTTTTGCTCCATGACTAAGAGTTTTCCCACCTACAGGTTATTAACTGGGTCGATTCTGGCTCATGAGATGATGCACGCATGGCTTCGGCTTAAAGGTTATTGTTCTATCTATTCTCTCATCAATGTTTGCACTTTCGTTTCCGTTAGCTAAATTTATTTGATGACGTATTCAACAGGCTATCCCAACCTGCGTCCAGAGGTTGAAGAAGGTATATGTCAGGTTCTAGGTCATATGTGGTTGGAGGCAGAGATCTACTCTTCTTCTGGAAATGATGTTGCTTCTTCATCATTGCCGCCTTCATCTTCCTCCACATCGTCAAAGAAGGGAAAACGGTCTGACTTTGAGAAGAAACTTGGCGAGTTTTTTAAACACCAGATCGAGTCAGATGCATCGTCAGCTTATGGAGATGGGTTCAGGCAAGCAAATCAGGCAGTGCTGAAATATGGCCTCAGGACTACCCTCGACCACATTCGGATGACAGGAACATTTCCTGTCTGATTCATAGCCATTTATAAGGAACCATCTTCCTTCAATGCCACCACCCTGGCACTGTCATGGACTCTTGGTTGATTCATAGCTGTGGAAAAGAAACTGTCAGAAAACAATAAGCAACGAGATGCTTGCCATTAGGCTGATCATTAAGGTTGGGGTCATGTAAACATGCTATGATGAGGTATTAAACACAGTATCAACAGACTGAATACAAAGATACAATAGCAGTATAAAGTTCTCTTCTCCTTTGATCATTGTGTTTTTCTACTCCATTGATCACCGTTAAATTTGACCAAGGATCTCAATCTAACAAACTGTTGTTCTTCTTCTTCAAAATGAAACTAAACTTAGTTCAGCGTTGATGAAATTATTACAAGGGTTTGGTTCCTCCTATGCAGGAAGGTAGACTATTTCAAGGCTCGATAATTCTAATTTTTTTTATCCACTATCTAGCACGGACACGGCAAAATAGAGCCGTGTCCGTATCGGACACCCACTGACACACAGTGGACACAGCTCGGACACGTTTGGAGACCGTTCGGACATTACTTAATGGAATATATGCTCCATAGAATATATGCTCCATGTTTTTTTAGAGAGGTTTATAAAGCATCAAATATGTATGAACTATCACGATGTTGGAAGTCTTAAAATACACTAATCAATATATATCAAATTCTGAATTCTGAATTTTTTTCTTAATTTTAAAATTTATAATATATATATATATGCCGTGTCCGTGTCCACCAAATTTTAAAAGTTGGTGTGTCCTCGTGTCCATATTCGTGTCGTATCTCGTGTCCGTGTCCGTGTCTGTGCTTCTTAGGTTATCCACAATGATATTTTGTGCGGTGTAACTAGTCGAACTCCCCTAATGTTAAATAAAGAAACTGAAACATTATATTTGTCACAATCCCAATTGATGTCATTTCAATCGTTCATATGATATATTTCCATTAATTGATAACTCTTCAAGATTTATAAGTTTCATATCTCATTCTACTCCTATTTCTAATGTAAAATATATTAAAGTAATTTTTTTTTTTGTTGCAACCTAATTATTGTGATGTAAATTAAATTTAAAATATTTATTAATAAGTATCCTAAAAATCTAATAAAATCAAATAAATCTCTTTGTTTATGTGTTGATAATGTCTTTAATTTTATTTAACTCCTTAACATTATTGTGATTTAATGTGAGAGTCATTTAGCAGTTGTTCCGCTTTATTTTTATTTTTGTTGTAATTTTAAGAGAAGGCTATTATCATTATATGATTTGATAAAATTTTATATCAGGGTAACTAATATACATACTATTACTTCAAATTGACCAATTATATGAACACATTAATTTAAATTACATTAAGAGATATCAAATCACTTTAATATCTAAAATGAGTATTTTAAAATAAAAATAGGCATTTAACGTTGCAAAAATAAGTTGCATGTTTTACCTTATGTTACTTCTCCTTTAAAAGAAAGTGTTTTTACCTAAGGAAATCTTTGTCCATCGAGTAAACTATAGTATTCCTTCTCATTAACTTTTCATGATTCATTAATCACATATTGATTTAGATTTTTATTTATATATTTTTGGCTTTTGAAAAATGCTAAAATCGTTTCTCTTGTTCCTTTTTCCTTAGTATTTACTAAAAGGAAAGCAAACAAGACATTGTTCTTTTGTAGATGTGAGTTAGAAAACAAATATCCTATCAATTTTGTTTTTAAATACTTCTTATGCATATTTTCATATAAAAAATATTTTTTGTAAGTACATTACACGTTTATTTAAATATTCAAAGATTTTTATTTTCATTTAATGATATGTAAATTTATAAAATTTATTTTATTCTAATATTTATAATTTTAATATAGTTTTGAAGAACTGCACAAAGTATGGCTAATTTATTGCAATAGAAATTAGTTAAAATGACTCGAAAGGAAGTAGTAGAGTTTGTGTCTGCCGGTTAGCCCCTTAGTGCATAAAAACACTTTTACAGCTATCTGAAAATAGATCTTGGGTTGAAGGTTAGTTGGATCACACGCATGAAGGTGGTATGTGAGAGTTCCAAGGTAACTTAGGATCCAACATGATGTGAGCTTTTTAGAGTTTCAGACCTTGTACTGATTTACTTGGCTAAAGTTTAGTTCTTAATGGACTAAAGACTTAGTGTATACTTAAATGAATGAACCATGACTACTAGATTTGATATAGGTAAGCATTGGACCAAACCACTATGCTATGAAAGGCTTTGGGCTTGGATGACTCATACAGAGATTATGGGGAGCTCTTGGATGATGTGAAAGATAAGATCATAGAGGATAGACACCAACTTTAAAAGATAAAGAACATATGAAAGGATCATCTATAGATAGTAGAGATCTTCGTGAATATAGATGTATCATTCTTAGATAGATATAATCTCTTATCTTGTTATTTGGGATGTAGCTAAAATATGAATCTTATAAGATATAGTCCTATTTAGACGGATATGCAATCGTTAGTATAATGCAATATGATAAGGATAAGATGTGATCTAGTAGTTTAGTTCAATTAGTATAAGTTCATTGGAGCCTTACTCCTCAGATACATACTGAGAGAGAGTATTTCTTTGTATACTCTAGGGGAAGCAATAAAGGTTAGCATTTGTTGTATCTCTTTCGTACTTCTATTGTTGTCTTTAATCTTGCAAGAGTGAGAGAGTTAAAGATTGCGAAATTGTAAGGTATTCGAGAACAAGTTAGTTAGTCAAATATTATATGGAAAGGTTGAGTCTAAACGAATCTAAGTGAGATTATCATGTAAAGGAGTAGGTACAACTTGTGATATAAGTTTGGTGCTTATAAGACCATTGTAATAATAAGTATCAGAGTCACATTTGATATTGTGGAAGGCAGCAATTTAACAGAGCGTGTCACTAATGTGGAGACATATATAAGGCCAATTCCTCAAGGAAAGGAAGTGATCACCTCTTATAATACTCAGTTTTAGATGTTGGAGGAAAAGATCTAACAGTTCTAGCATCAAATAGCAGATTTGATAAAGGTACAAGAGGAGACTAAGTTCCTGATGACAATCCTAAGATATGTTATTGAAATGCAAGATGTTGGACATGTCAAGAGCACCACGGTAAAGGTGTATGAATTCAAAGTTTTTGAAGGTGTGCAAAACGTAAAGGAGTTCAAAAACTTTATGTGGGATATGGAGTAGTATTTGCGACTAGCGGTAGGAAAGAATGAAATATTCGTTTTTCACTTTTTTTAATTCTTATTAAAAGATAAAAAATTAAAATTGCAGAATTGAGAATGCTAAATTAAATTCCTAACTAAAATGAAATAAACCTCATTAAAATGAAAATAAAAACTGCTGAAAAATTAAAAAAAATAAACAAACTTGAAAATTTTACGGGTTTCCCCGAATGTGCTTCTTTAAAGTCTTTAGCTGGATATGTTTCTTTACTTACCTGATTAGAAATAGGTTGGGCCTACAAACTCTATTTCTTCCACTCGCTCAACCGAAAAGTTCTCATAATATGGCTTCAAGCGGTGTCTGTTAACTTTAAATACCTTATAGGTATCTAAACTTTGAATTTCTACCGCATCATGAGAAAAAACGTTAGTAACAATAAACGGTCCAAGCCAACGAGATCATAATTTCCAAGGAAATAACTTAAGCTTCGAATGATAAAGAAGAACTTTTTGTCCGATTGAAAATTGTTTCCTAGAAATCATTTAATCATGAAAAGCTTTAGTTTTTTCCTTATAGATTTTGCATTTTCATACGCTTCATTATGAATCTCTTCTAACTACCGCAATTGCAACTTCCTATTGTTACCAACTTCCACCTAATTCATGTTCAACTGTTTCACAGCCCAATAAGCTCTATGCTCTATTTCTACATGTAAATGACAAGGCTTACCGAAAACTAACCTGTAAGGTGACATGCCTATTAGAGTTTTATAAGCAGTCCGGTACTCCCACAAGGCATCGTCCAATCATAAGCTCCAATCCTTTTTGTTTGGATTTACCACTTTTTCAGTATGGATTTGATCTCCTTGTTGGACACTTCAACTTGTCAACTTGTCTGCGAATGATAGGATGTAGAGACTCGGTGTGTGATACCACATCTCTTCATCAAAGCCTCAAAAATCTTGTTGCAAAAATGGGTTCCTCGATCGCTAATGATAGCTCGAGGCATTCTAAACCTGAAAAAAAAGTTAGATTTAACAAAATCTATAATGGTTTTAGCATCTTCAGATAAAGTAGCCTTAGCATTAACCCATTTTGAAACAAAATCCACAGCTAGCAAAATGTAATTCTTACCAAAGGAAGAAGGAAAAGGACCCATAAAGTCTATTCCCCAAACATCATAAATCTCACATACCAGGATGCTCGTGAGTGACATTTGATTTCTCAATCTCAAGTTACCTGTTCTTTGACAACGATCGCAAAACTTGCAAAACATGTAAGATTCATAAAATAACTTAGGCCAAAACAGTCCACATTCAAGAATTTTTCGAACGGTTCTTTTGGGACCAAAGTGTCCCCCACACACAGATGAATGACAAAAAGGTAAAATAGAAGGAATTTCATCATCTGTGACACATCTCCTAACAATCTAATCAGAACAAAATTTTCAGAGGTGAGGCTCATCCTAAATGTAGTATTTTGCCTCTTGCTTAATTTTATCTCTTTCAGCTCTAGATAAGTCGTTAGGTCAAGAATTAGTCACTAAAAAGTTTACTATGTCTGTATACCATGGAATTACCTGTTGAATTGTGAAGAGATTTTCATCCAAAAATTTTTCATGAAGAACATCAAATGCGGTAGTCGGAGTGATCCTGCTTAGATGATTGGCTACCAAATTTTTAGCTCCTTTCTTGTCACGGATTTCAAAATCAAATTCTTGAAGAAGTAAAATCCATCAAATCAATCTCAGCTTGGCTTCTTTCTTATTCACCAAATATTTCAGAGTCGCATGGTCTGAATAGATATCACCTTCGTCCCCAAAAAGTATGATCGAAACTTCTCCAATCCAAAGACCACGCCTAAAAACTCCTTTTCCGTATTAGAATAATTCTTTTGGGTATAATTAAGTGTTATGGACACATAATAAATTATATGAGATACCTTGTCCACTTTTTGGCCTAACATGACGCTAACTGTATAATCCGAAGCATCGCACATTAACTTGAAAGGCATGTCCCATTTCTGTGGATGAATAATCGACGTTGTAGTGAGTCGTTCCTTGAGTTCATCAAATGCACTATTGTATGGCTTGTCGAAATCGAATTTCATGTCCTTTTGGAGTAGTCTACACATGGGTTGGGCAATTTTGGATAAGTCCTTGATGAATCGCTGATAAAATCCTGGGTGACCAACAAAAGAACGAACTTTTCGCACAGTCGCAAGGTAAGATAAAGATCGAATAACATCTATCTTGGCCCTATCGACTTCAATTCCCTTAAAAGAGACAGTATGATCCAAAATTATGCCTTGATCAATCATGAAATGACACTTTTTATAATTTAAAACCAATTTAGTTTTAATGCAACGTTTAAGCACTTTTTTAAGGTTAACAATAAATGTGTCAAAAGACTCTCCATAGACCGTGAAATCATTCATAAAATTTTCCATGCAATTTTCCACAAGATTAGAGAAAATACTTATCATACACCTTTGAAATGTCGCGGATGCGATACATAATCCAAATGACATTCTTTGGTAAGCAAAGGTGTCGAGTGGACAAGTGAAGGTTGTTTTCTCTTGATCCTTGGGTGCTACCAAAATCTGGTGGTATCCTGAATAGCCATCTAAACAACAATAGTGATATTTCCTGCAAGTCTTTCAAGCATTTGAACAATAAATGGAAGCGAAAAATGATATTTTTTAGTAACTGAATTAAGCTCCCTATAATCTATATAGACTCTCCAACCATTTTGAACACGAGTTGGTATTAACTCTCCATCACTATTTTCAACCATAGTTACCCCAGTTGTCTTCGGAGCTACCTAGACTGGACTTACCCAATTGCTATCCAAAATTGGATAAATAATGCCAGCGTCAAGAAGCTTCAAAATTTCTTTCTTCACCACTTCCATCATGGGTGGATTTAAACGACGTTGGGGTTGCCTCACCTCCTTCACTTCATCTGCCATCAAAATTCATTGCATGCAAATAGTGGGACTAATACCGTTCAAATCAGCCACTGTCCAACCGAAAGCTTCCTTGTGTTCCCTTAACACGTGAGTTCATTAGAAATAATAAGAGGAAATGTATCATGCTCACCTAAAAAGATGTACTTCAAATGGCTAGGCAAGCTCTTTAATTCCAACTTTGGTGGCTGAATAATTGACGGCAACAATCTGGTACTGTTTCTGGAAAGCTCCACCCACAGCAGCTGCTTCTTCACTGATTCGGTGTCCTCCATTTTGCACATTAACATCTCCATTTGATCACTGGATAATACCGATTCATTGCTTCCTTGTCATCGTGATGTATTTTCCACTTCCAAGATTATTTCAAGCTCATCTTTGTCTTTTAAAATTGAATTTTCTAGCACCCATGTGTCAATAAAATCTAGATATTGAACTTAATTAATTCACCATCAAATTCTATTGTTAAAGATTCATCATGAACATCAAATTTCGTTCTAGTAGTTTTAAAGAACAGTCGTCTGAATAAAATCAGAGTAAAAGAAGATGCTTCATTGGTGCACATTTGCAAAATATAAAAATCAGCCGAAAAAAGCATATTCCCTACTTAAACCAAAATGTCCTCTGACACACCCTTTCGATAAGCATTTAAGTGATTCACTAATTGAATCACTACATTAGTTTCTTTAAGAGGTCCAATATTTTAAGATTTATAAACATCATATGGCATCACATTTATAGACGTACCCAAATCTAACATAGCTTTTTCAATTCGCAAATCACCAATTTGACATGGGATAGTAAACATACTTGGGTCTAGACACTTGGGTGGAAGCTTTTTCTTTTGCAAAATAGCTGAAACATTCTCCCTCAATTGCACTTTCTCATCAAATTTTAATTTCCTCTTTGAAGTGCAAAGTTCCTTAAGGAATTTCGAATATCGTGGAATCTGTTTAATCACGTCAAGGAGAGGAATATTTACTTGAACTTTTCTGAAAGTCTCTCATATTTCCTTCTCTTGCTCTTCCTTCTTTTCTTTGGCAAATCGACTCGGAAAAGGAGCGGAACCAACATATTTTGCAGAGTAGTTTGCATCAATTCTGGTTGTGCAGGTGCCTTTTGTGTTGCTTCTTCTTCTACCTCTCTTTTGAAATTTTTTGAAAGTGGTTCTTGCAATTCCTTACCACTCTGCAACGTAATAGCCTTCGCACTTGTTTTAGATTGATCTCTGGTTGTGCTAGATAATTTCCAGAATCTCGTGCTTCCAATCTATTTATGGAAATTGTCATTTGACTCATTTGATTTTCAATATTTCGGATACTTGCTTCAGTATTTTCGCTTAGTGGCCAAAGATTGAACTATATCTTCCAAAAAAGTCTTACTTTCGAAATTGGATGTTGTATTTTGCTGTTGTCGAGGCATATACGGTTGTCTATACTGCTGGAAATTCGTGGTTGCTTACCATAATACAAATTCGGGTGATCGCACCAAACCAGATTGTAGGTGTTAGAAAATGGTTCATATTTCCTTTGGTTCGGTCTAGTAAAACCTCCCACAGCATTCACTAGTTTCGCGTTTTCCTCCTGCAAAACCAGACATGCATCAGTGGAATGTCCTAACATTGAACATGTTCTGCAAACCTTTGCTTCTTCTTTCATCGTAACTGCAATTTGTCGCACTAAAGAAGTAAGGTCATCCAATCTTTTCTCCAAAGTGGTCACATTCACTTCATTCACGATTTTTGTTCTGTGCCCAGTACGTATTCCGAATTATTGAGTATTATAAGCCATGTTTGTGATCAAGTCCCTTGCAGCTGCCGGTGTTTTATCAACTAAGGCGCCATCGCTTGTAGTGTCAATCATACTCCTATCCGAAAGCAAAAGACCCTCGTAGAAATATTGAATCAATAGTTGGTCAGTTATTTGGTGGTGTGGATAGCTAGTGCAAAGTTTCTTGAATCTTTCCCAATGCTCATAGAGTGTTTCTTTCGTATATTGTCGAATTTTGCAAATTTCCTTCAGGATATTAGCTGCTCTTGATGCTGGAAAATATTTCTCAAAGAAAAGTCTCTTCATTTCAGCCCATGTTTACACGTTTTCTCCAGCTAAATAGTACAACCAATCTTGATCATCATCTTTGAGGGAAAATAAGAAGGCTCTGAATAGCTCAAGTTGTACCCAATCACCACCCTATGAGTAACCCCTAAAAGGCACCGATGAATGGAGTCAAAGTACAGTATCAGTATCTGAGATATCCTTAAGCACCTCAAGTCAAAGGATACATGCACCATTATTATGATGAGACTATCATTGACACTGGAATAGAATATCCATATGATTGCCTCTTAGTAGGTCAATCCAATGTACTTACTACTTTTAGTAAGCATCCATATGTTAACTCTAAACAACTTATGTCTACAGCTTATGAGATCTATTGCTTGATCCAATTAAGGAGTATAAAATGTGCTAGTCTATCCGGATTAATGATATCCTGTCTCATTAATCCTATGACTAGGGAAAGTTTAGATACTAATATAATTGCACAAGATAGGAATCTCATTATCATGATCTCATTATGATGTCCTCCATGCTATGTTTTGTATCAAAGACTTCATTCAATCAATTTAAGATCAACATCAAATCCATAAATGTATGAACATTGAAATAATGATTGCCTTTAGAGCACTTCTCTAACACTTGGGACAACAACATGTCACTCCACTTGAGATTGCACGACAGGTGCCAAGTGTCCTGCTATGTAAAAGTTTATGATGGAAAAGCAAGAGTTGTTGGATGAGGCGAGGGATAGTCTTTGAAAAGCTTCTCAATGGATAAAGAAGAAAGCGGACTAATAGAGGAGATCATTAGAGTTCAACGTGAGAGATAAGGTCCTGTTAAAACTTACCTCACAGATTTAGAATAGGATCTTAAGTAAGTAACTATATCAAGGATTGGTGCCTAAGTATGATTGACCTTTTAAAGTGTTGAGTAAAATGGGGAACGTGATATGTAGATTAAAGTTGCCCAAGAGATTAAAGGTACATCTTACTTTTCATATTAGTTTCTTAAACATTAATATAAAAATGCATTAAATCTTAATAAGAGTTAGGTGAAGAGAGCTCCACTGGTTGTGAGAAACTAGTTTGAGGATTAAATGGGGAAGATCTTAGATCATCAATCTGTAAGACAACATAAGAAGAATCGGAGGACCAAATTCTTGATCCAATAGAAGGAAAAGTCGATCATAAAATCTATGTGGGATAAACATACTACCTTATGGTAGTTCGAAGATTAGGTGAATGCCTACCGTCAAACCAGTTTGATGAGGGCTTGGAATTTATCTAGTGGGGGTGGTTTGTTAGCCCCTTAGCATATAAAGGTATTTCACAACTAGCTAGAAACGAGCTTTAGGTTGAAGGTTAGATGCCCAAGTATGACGGTGGCATAGGAGAGCTCCAAGGTAATTTAGCTGATTAGATCAAGCATGATGCAAGTTTTGTTAGAGTTTCAAGCCCTGTACGAGCTGACTTGGCTAACGCTAAGTTCTTGATGAACTAAAGACTTAGTGTATGCTCAAATGAATGGGTCATGACTAATAGACTTGACATGAGAAAGCATTAGATCAAATCAATGCGTTATGAAAGGGTTTGGGCTTGGATGACTCATCATTTATAGATAGAGATCATGGGAGATCTTAGATGATGTGGCAAATAAGATTAAAGAGGATAGACATTAGCTTTAAAAGGTGAATTCCAAATAGGAGGATCATTTAAAGATAGTGAAGATTTTCATGGATATGGATATATCATTCATAAATAGATGTAATCTATTATATTGTAAGTTAAAATGTAGCTAAAATATAAATCCTATCAGAAAGTCTTATTTGGATGTGGAGGGTTGGCTTTAATTTACGGCAATTTAGAAAAGATTGACAAAATCGAAAATCAACTAAAGTAATTAGATCTGAAAATTTAATAGACAAACCTTGGTTTAGGGTCACCAATGTTATCAAACTAAAATGGATCCTTGATATAAAATTCAGTTCATCAATAAACTTTCATTGGGTGATATTTTCTCTTAAGTGTAAATGGATAGAAACACGTATTCTAAGCATTCTTATTAATCAACAACCTAGATATGATCGTAAGTTCAATTGAGTAATAGCTTTAAGAACCAAGAAACTAATAAACAAGATAACATATGTACGATATGCATTTAATCGAGATGAGTATCTTCTTATAATTTCCCACTCTCACGTAAAGAAGGTAATCCTAATTGCCACTTGTGATTAACAAAACTGAATGTCATATTTCATTAATCTAGCTATTAAATGAATCAATTCCTAGTTGCGCACCTAGAAATCAACCAATTCAAGTAGAAAAAGTAATTTGAAAGACACTCAATATTCATCAACAAAAAAAACCTTATTGGAACATCTCACACATAATAGATGATAACATGGTTCCTCTCAACCAAAAAAAGGAATTTAGCTACTCATAATAAAAGTGAAAATCAAAGAAATAACAAAGCATAAAGTCTCCATCCCTGGT
>JANZXV010000210.1:21565450-21577761 GCA_027576455.1 Erythroxylum roigii | reverse complement strand
CGGTTCCGTCGAGAGAGACGACCCGAGGTTCAGCTTGCTGCAATCTTGGAAATATTTTATTTTGACCGGTTTCCAAGATCGATTAGATTAATCGAACGACAGAGCCGCGATCACCCATATAGGAAGGAAGAGGTGTCACATCACGGCGAGGTTGTTGTTAGTGATCCCAAGCGACGACGTATGGGTATGGCTGACAAGCTTACCGACCCCTGGAGCTGGCTATGCAGATAGATGCTTCTCAGGCCTCTACAGATCGTATTACGACAGGTTCTGGTTCTCAGACCTACCGCCATCCATGAATCTTTTAAGCTGGAACTGCCGCGGGCTCGGTAACCCCCAGGTAGTTCAGAACCTAATGCAGCTCGTTAGGGAACGTAGGCCGAACTTTATTTTCCTTGTCGAAACTTTTTGTACTTCTTTTAAGATTAATGAAATAAAGACTCTTTTAGCTTATGATGATTTCTTTTGCATAGATGCTTCTAGCCACAATGGTGGGTTAGCCTTGTTGTGGAAGGGTGTTAATAGTCTACATTTATTAGGGTCCTCTAGACATTTTATTGATGTGCAGGTATCACTCTAAAGAGTTGTCCCTTAGCGTATTACTGGTTTTTATGGACATGCAAACCGACTGAGACGAACAGAGACATGGGAGCAACTAATCCATCTTTCCTTGGTTTCAGCTCTCCCTTGGGTTTGTATCAGAGATTTCAACGACATCCTCTTTCAGTCAGAAAAGGGAGGGGGACTACGCCAACCACCTACCTTGCTCAATGGCTTTCATCATGCAGTCATGGAAGCTGGCCTTTCTAATTTGCCTCTGGACGGGTATCCTTTCACGTGGGACAATGGTCAGATAGGGGAGGACCATGTAGAATCCAAATTAGATCGGTGCTTAGTTTCGGATAGCTGGCGCGCCCACTTCTCTTTTTCTAAAGGTTCGGTTCTCGATCTCTCTACCTCATATCATCTCCCTTTATTGCTTCAATTTCAGATATACGTTCCTCGGCCACAGGTGCATCTTTTTAAGTTCTAAAACCACTGGTACAAGGAACCTGCATGTCGACTGGTAGTGGAGAATTGTTGGAGAGATCATGCCCCGCCTGACTTCCTCTCCAAACTAGCAGCATGTTGTCATCTCCTGGATGCATGGGGTCAGACCTTCAGGCACCAATTTAAAGAATTGCTGGTTGCGTCTCGACATTATATGAATAGCCTACAAGGTAGGCGCTCTGCGGCTGAGCAACTGGAGTTTCTACAGGCTAAGAAGCGGCTGGCGGACTTACTTGCCCAATGCGAACTATTCTGGAAGCAGTGGGCTAAAGAGGCGTGGTTAAAAGAAGGCAATCGCAATACACGATTTTTCCATGCGAAAGCTACGGCATGCCAACGCAGGAATCGAATTGCTCAACTGAAAGATGAGTTTGGCACGTGGCAGACTTGGGCGACTGGACTCCCACGGGTCATTTCTGATTACTTTGCTAACCTTTACTCTTCACAAGATTGTACCCTTACTAGTATTCTTCACTGGGTGTCGCACTGCCTCCGGACGAGGATAACTTGCTGCTTGATGAGCCGTTTACCCAGGAGGATGTTCGACAGGCAGTTTTCAGTATGGGTGGGGACAAATCCCCCGGCATCGATGGCTTGAACCCTGGGTTCAATCAATGTTACTAGGATGTTATTGGCGATGATGTCTCAGCTTTTTGTCTTCAGTGTGCTACAACAGGTATTATTCTACCGTCCCTGCAGGAAGCCATCCTTGTACTCATTCCCAAGAAGCAGGATCCGGAACATATGTCTGACTTACGACCAATTGCCCTATGCCAAGTCCTCTACAAGATTATTGCTAAGATGTTAGCTAACAAACTGAAATGTGTCTTGCATAAACTCATCTCCCCAACGCAGAGTGCTTTTGTAGCTGGTAGACACATTCAAGACAACTCAGTGGTAGCTTTTGAGGCCATCCATTACTTGAAGGCTCGACGACGAGGAAAGACTGGCTACGCGGCTCTTAAACTGGACATCAGTAAGGCATATGACAGGCTCCGCTAGTGTTTTCTCCAAGCAGTCATGCGACAGTTGGGATTCAATAACAAATGGCTTGGACTAATCGCCCAATGTGTTACTTCGGTCTCCTATCAGGTGCTTTAGCAAGGAAATTTTATTGCTCGATTGATCCGGGCCGAGGCTTACGACAAGGCGATCCACTGAGTCCCTACCTATTTATTATTTGTGCAAAAGCCCTATCAAGACTTATTCAATCCAGTGTGAATCAAGGGGCTATTCATGGTGTCAAGATCGTTGCCGGAGCTCCCGTCATTTCCCATTTATTCTTTGCCGACGACAGTGTCCTTTTCTTCAAAACTCAGATTATTGAAGCACAGGCTATTCAGACACTATTACAGGGATATGAGCAAGCTTTGGGACAGTCCATTAATTTTAGTAAATCCTTGATTTCCTTTAATCCTAATACCGATTTAGTGACCAAATTGGCTATTTGTTCCCTTCTGCAGATCAGGAACATGATGACCTTGGAAACTATCTTAGCCTTCCAATGGCTATTGGTCGTAATAAGAAAGAAGTTTTTGGATACATCAAGGATTGGGTTTGGAAAAAACTCAATTCTTGGATTGTTAAGTGGTTATCTAAACCAGGTAAAGAAATCTTATTGAGGACCGTTATTCAGGCTATCCCGAATTATGTCATGATGCTCTTCCTTTTCCTTAACTCGCAATATGAGGAACTTGAGCGGATCATGTGTTGGTTTTGGTGGGGCAATGCAGCCAACAGGAAAGGTATATACTGGATGAACTGGGACCACTTATACAGCTTACGAGCGGCTGGGTGCCTCGCTTTTAAACACCTCCAAGAGTTTAACATTGCTCTTTTGGGCAAGTTAGGCTGGAAACTACTAAAGGAACCCAACTCGTTAGTTGCACGATTGCTCAAAGCACATTACTATGCCCATTGCTCGTTTTTAGACGACCCTCTTGGTGCGAACCCAAGTTATCTATGGCGAAGCATTCGGGAAAGCCAACGTCTTCTTCGACGAGGCTTGTGCTGGAAAATTGGTAGGGGCGATAGAGTGCATATCTGGGCTGATCCTTGGTTACAGGATGTCACCAATCCTTTTGTCACCACCCCTTTTGATGCACGTTTTGGTGTCCTACTTATTCAAGATCTGATGCTTAATAGGAGGTGGAACTCTGGGTTGATAACTATCGTCTTTAACGAACGCGATAGTGGTTTAATATTGAGCCTCCCACTTTCTGGTGCTGCTAAGGATGATCTGTTTTGGTTGTATGAGGACAAAGGCTTTTTTTGGCTCAAGTCAGCCTACAAAGCTCTCACTTCTGTTCACCACGAGCCCACGAATGCCGAAATGGAGCAGGTATGGCAGAAACTTTGGAGACTCAAAGTACCCCCACAAGTGAGCAATTTTATTTGGAGGGCTTCACAAAAAATCCTAAACTTGCTCTTAAAGAAGGTCGATGTCCCGCCATGGTGCCCGTTTTGTCTAAAATTGTCGGAAAGTCTGCTACATTTACTGGTTTCTTGTTCGTTTACAAAGCGGGTGTGGCAGTGTTCTTATATGGGATGGTTCTCGCCAACGGTGACAAGCGTCCAAGATTGGTTGGGGTGGGTTTTTCGCTTGTTTAATGCCAGTGATTTGGCTTTAGCTTTGAGTTTATGTTGGCAGGTGTGGACTGTGCACAACGACCTTATTTGGAACCACAAAGTTGCTGCTCCTTTATCAGTTTGGGCTCGAACCTTACGCCGCCACCATGATTGCTCAACGGCACAGGTGGTGGTTGAGCCTCACCGATCTGTGGAGGGGGTATTTACCTAGCAGCCACCAGACCTTGGGTGGGTGAAACTCAACGTTGACGCTGCAACTACTGTGGATGGATCCTCCACTGGGTATGGTTTCATCGCTAGAGATTCTTCGGGTTTGGTTTTGGGAGTTCGGATAGGCAGACTTCAAGGAGTTTTTCGACCGAAGATTGCTGAAGCTTGGGCCATAAAGGAGGCCCTTAGTTGGATTGAGCGTACTGTTTGGCCACAGGTCGTTGCAAAGAGTGACTGCCTTCTTATTACTCAAGCACTCATGGATCGTTACTTTGTAGATGCAACTGCTTTCGGTGATTTAATCTCTCATTCTCGTTTCCTTAGTTCTCAACTTGATTGCGAAGTTGTCTTTCATCATGTTAGGCGTTATGCCAATAAGGTTGCTCATGGCTTAGCCCAAGCTTCTCGAATCATGGCAAACGTAGGCGAGTGGTGTTGTAATTTTCCTCCTTTTGTACTGCCTCTTCTGAGTTTGGATAGTTAATATATCTCAGCCCTCTTCTAAAAAAAAAAATAGTAATACTAAAGTCTAACTTGGTCATTTAGACCATAATCGTAAAAAAGTAGGATAAGGATATGTTGAACTTAACTATTCCAATCAACATCAAACTAAGCTATAAAACAAGTCAACCGGTAATTATTAAACTTGGTTCAACTTTTATTTTCAAGAACTCCTCCATGTTCCGAGAGGAATAGCCTTTTCTGTCCTTTGTTACGGTTGATTGTCAGTGATAAGATTTTAGACACTATTAAGTCATCTTTATGGGTTGCTTTTCATGAAGCCCTGAAAGTGGACCTCGAGAAAGCTTACGATAGGTTATCATGGGACTTTATCCACGATACCTTAAGAACTATCGGGATCCCAGAGCCTCTACTCAATCTAATTATGAAGTGCATTTCTACAGTCTCCTTCCAAATTAATTGGAATGGTGAACTGGGAGATGAATTTCGGCCTTCCAGGGGTATTCGCCAAGGAGATCCTTTATCCCCTTACCTTTTCTTCCTTTGTATGGAACGCCTAGGGAGCTCCATTAACCATGCCGTAACTCAAGGCAGTTGGCAACCTACGACGTTAGGCCGCAATGGTCCGCCTCTGTCCCATTTATTCTTCGTCGATGACCTTATTTTGTTTTCTGAAGCCTCCCCCGCTCAAGTTTCGATTATTCGTGATATTCTTGATAAATTTTGTGACGTTTCCGGCCAACACATCAGCCAAGCTAAATCTCGGTGCTATTTCTCCAAGAATACTCCTCCATCTGTAACCCGATCCTTAAGCCGAGCGTTGGGCTTCAAACCGACGTCAGATCTGGGTCGCTATCCAGGTATTCCGCTTCTACATGAACGAGTTAGCAAACGTACTTATCAGTACATATTGGAGAAAGTTCAACAGAGGTTACCTGGCTGGTCCACTAACATGTTGTCTTTTGCGGGTCGTATCACACTGGCCCAATCGGTCCTCGCGGCTCTTCCCAGTTACACCATGCAGAATGTCCGTCTTCCTCGCAGCCTTTATGAAGAACTGGAGAAACTTATTCGTCACTTCCTGTGGGGCTCGTCTAATGGCCAACAGTGGGTTCATTTAGTCTCTTGGGAGGATGTTTGTAAACCGAAAAGTGGGGGGGGAGGCCTTGGCATCCGGAAAATTCGTGAGACCAATGATGCCTTTTTAGCGAAACTGGGATGGTCCCTCATAACCAAACCGCACGCCCTTTGGGTCAAGGTTCTTCATGCTAAGTATCATTTTGACGTCAACCATATCCCCACCTCGTTAGAGTCCAAAAAGGGTTCCATGATATGGCGGAGCATCAAGGCGACATGGCACATAGTCCTGCAAGGTCTACAATGGATGATAGGAGATGGCACTAGTACGCAGTTCTGGATGGACCCATGGCTTCCAGGCGTTGGACCACTATTATCCCAGGTCACGACCCCTCCCCCGGATAGCTGCCATAACCTTATGGTGCAGCACTTTGTGAACAGCGATGGGGCTTGGGATTGGGCAGCTTTTCAACATTACCTCCCATCGTCTGTTGTTCGGGGCATAGCTGGAGCCTATCGACTTACTAGGTCCAGATAAGTTGATCTGGGGTCGTTCTCCTTCAAGACTGTTCACCGTCAACTCCACTTATTCCATGATCATGGGTCATGACAACATCTCCTCCTCTGATCTTTGGAAGGAAATCTGGAAGTGGAATGGCCCACAACGCATTCGATCCTTCTTATGACTCTTTGCTCACGATCGATTGCTTACTAATCAGCAACGTGTTCGCAAGCACCTCACTACAGACAATAGTTGTCCTTGTCCCCATTGTCATTTACTTGAATCCTTGCTCCATGTCACGCGGGACTGTGCCCGATCTACACATATGTGGCAAGCCTTCTTGCCACACCTGCTTTCTTCCGATTTTTTCACTATGTCTACCCCGGCTTGGCTCACTACTAACCTTAAATGCCACCAACGGATTCTCAAACATGACTGGCCGCTTATTTTTGGCATTACGTGTTGGTTCCTCTGGAAATGGCGCAACTTGTCTATCTTTGAGGACCAGTTCCACTGGCCTGACTCACCCTCTTCTCCTATTTTGTCTTACGCAGGTCAGGTGTAGCAGGCCACCAATACTACCCATCACCCATATCCTGCAGCTCGGCTTCGACCAGACAGATTCATCGGTTGGACAAAACCTCCGCCTGGTTGGGTCAAGTTGAACACTGATAGAGCTTGCAAACCATCTGCGTCCTCAGCCTCCGTCGGGGGACTGTTACGGGATAATGCCGGCAACTGGATTGGAGGTTTTACACATAACCTCGGATGGTGCTCAGCTTTGACTGCAGAGCTCTGGGGAGTCTTTTCAGGCCTGAATCTCGCGTGGGATCAAGGATACCGCCGGATCGAGCTAAAAGTCGATTCTACAGAGGTGATTGTGCTCCTATCTTCCACCGATATTCGCTCTCGGACGCCCAATCCCTTGGTCTTGGGGATTCACGAGATGTTTGCTCGCAATTTGACTGTTACTCATTGACATATCTTCCGAGAGAGTAACAGATGCGCCGATTGGCTCTCGACTTATGCAGTGCATTTTGATTTAGGCGTCCATTTGTTAACTTCTACACCCATTGGGTGTCACTTCCTCCTCCTTGAGGATTTGTCCGGGTTGTGTTCCCCGCGAATCGTGTTGTAATTTTCTTAGTTGTTTTCCTTTTATTAAAAAAAAACTGTGGTTTATGTGTTGACGAGACCGTACTATTACCGACGTCCTTCGTAACTTCTCCTAAGATAATTGTAGCGCCTACTCTTAGTTCATTAAATTCCAACATAATTAGACAATATCTGAGTTTAATCAGAACATGCCAAGACACTAAAACATAAAAATCGTGTCAGGATTTGTTAACTTTCCTGTATGAGATAGAGAATCTGGAGAAATGAGTGGGACTTCAAGAATATTTATAAGAATTGAAATCTCAGAGGGGCGATCTCCAACACAAAACAAGGAAAGGGTGCTTGTACAAATACGTGGGAAGTATTGTGTTCAGGTACCTTGCTATCAAAACCTCGCCCTGGAACTCCGATGGCCCGAGTCAGTACCGCTTGACAGTTCCCACGACAATGAAGAACTCAGGATTCTTGAGAGAGATTGTGCAATTTCATCCATGGCTGGGCGATCGGATGGATTTTTTTGCAAACAACTATCGATCAGTCGGACAAAAACAACAGCCAGTTCCACGGGATAATTCCCTTGCATAGAAGAGTCAATGAATTGGCTTAGGTTCTCCGGCTCATCGTTGTCAGAGAGAACTGTTTTTAGAACATCTGAGATGCACATGTTCTCTTCTCTGTACAGTGCAGGAATTTCCTTCCCTGTGAGTATCTCCCGCATAAGGACCCCAAATGCAAAGACATCAATCTTAGTGGAGACTATACCATTTTCCAAGTACTCAGGAGCCATATACCCTTTTGTCCCAACAATGTGCCTTGTCAAGGTGAATTCACCTTCCTGATTTTCTGCTGACCTTGCCGAGGCAAGGTTAGCAATCTTAGCCCTGAAATTACTATCAAGAAGAACATTACCGCATTTCATGTCTTTGTGGATATAGGGAGGACTAGTGAAATTATGTAGATAGTTAAGCCCTGTAGCCACATCGAAAGCAATCTGAATTCTTTGTCTCCAGGTTAAGAACTTCTCATGACTACTGATTTGATAGATCCAATCTGACAAGGGTCCATTTGCACCATACTCATAAACCAGATACCAATGCCCGTCACTGAAACAAACCCCAGATAGGCGAATTACATTGGAGTGATTGATCTTGTTCAACAAATTTATCTCTTTTGACACATCTCCATTCATTTTCTTGATAGCAGCAAAATCACCATTAAAGGAACCACGATAAACAGATCCCTTAATCCAACAAGACGGACTGAAATTATCTGTTGCAACTTTCAACTCCTCAAACTTGTACACCTTAATTGATTTAGCTATACTAGGTATAATACCTAAGAATTCGAGGGATTCTTCATCCAATTTTTTGTTTAATGGCTTCTCAACCGCCTCAAAGCTTTGTGTTTCTGAGCCCATAACGGGATCAGCTTTCTTCTTACTTCTGCGAATGAAAGCAAAGAAAACCCCCGTCCCTGCTGCTAACGCAAGAGAAATTCCTGCAACAACCCCAACAGCCACATAAACCCATGTTTTGCTTGAAGTTTTGCCAGAGGTTGAAGGCGACGATGGTGGTGGCGGTGGCAGAGAAGGTGGAGGTGGTGGCACCACAGTGTCAGAACTTGAAGGTGGGTTTTGAAGAGGAACCAACAGAGTGGTAAAAGGATAAATGTTGTAATTCTGCTCGCTAAGTTCATTAGCTTGAAGTGTCCTTCCTGTTTCGGCTCCAAATTGCACGCTGATGGCTGAAACCGTATCACCAAAAGTTACAGCATAACTCAATAAATACTTGATACCCACATCACTCTGATTTTTTGTAGGACAAGCACATCTGAGAGGAACACTGACACGTTCACCAATATATATATTTTTAGTAAGTTTAGTGCTCTGATTCAAGAGAGCCTGACATGTCGAGAGACCTTGGTAGGTGTTGTTGGCAATCAAGAAGTAGGTGTCATCTTTCTGAACAACGTAAGATGTGTTCGTTTGATAGTACTCACCTGAACATGAACAGTTAACAGGAACTATCACCAGCTTGTTTGTTTCAAAAGTTGCATTCTCGGACACTTCATTTATCATCGATACCGTCGATGGGTCGGAACCTAAAAGTGTAGATATTGAGCCAACAGTGTTGTAAGGCGGTTGGGATCGGAAGGTGAGGTAAGATTGACAGGTGTTGTTCATTCCATTGCAGGAGAATCCAAGAGCAGAGCTTTTGGTGTTGGAACAATCTGTTGTTGATGTTCCAACGTAAGGTTGCTGTGCATAAATCAGGATGCATGAACAAAGATTACAAAGAAAAAGAAGAGAAACGACAGAGTAGGAGCTCATGGTGGATTCGGTTGAGGAACCAGAATCTGTTCGGACAATTTGGGAAAGTTTGGCCCTAGTTCTATAAACTTTGAGATCCTAACAAAGGAATAAATAACTTGTGAAGATGGGAATGGTGCCGTTGACCATTTCACAATTATTAGCATAGAGTTCCTCCGTTGCCCATCTCTCTCCAAGGTCAAGTTACCACACGGTTTCCACTGTAGAGAAGTACTTCAGATTCAAACTTTGAGTTAAT
Organism: Erythroxylum roigii; assembly: GCA_027576455.1. Lineage (NCBI taxonomy): Eukaryota > Viridiplantae > Streptophyta > Magnoliopsida > Malpighiales > Erythroxylaceae > Erythroxylum > Erythroxylum roigii. The sequence goes on along the minus strand of JANZXV010000210.1, from coordinate 21,568,188 downwards.
CTAGTTTGATCTATTTGGTTCCATAGCCAGATCTATATATTTTCCAAAAAAGAAAAGGGTTTTCTATTGTGGGTATCCTATAGCAGTTACCATTTAATTGAACATTAGACGAATTACAAAATTTATGAAATAAGTTGTAAAATATTAAATAATTTGTTAATTTAAAAATAAGCAATATGTTAATAGATTAAACATACTTGGTACACCCCTTAACGACGAGAGAAAAGGAATTCATTACTCAGTAGACTCAAAAAGAGTTGGGTTGCGGACATATAGCACACGGGCACTGAGGCAGGGATGATGATCTTTCCGAAAGACAGAATTGTAGGTTTTTCCACAGCCTAAAATGTTTCTACCAACGCAGGGTGGCAGTGGCTTATTGCAACAACCTACGGAGACAGAGAACGCAGCCGCCAACTTTGACATCAGACGCTGAAAATGTCAACACCCTTTTGGTCCAGGAAAGTATGAGCTTTGACTTGCACAAGAATTGGCCTATGGACTTAAGAAGGCCTCAAGCCAAAGCCCACAGTCTTTTATGAGCTTAAATTGTACCAACCCAAATGACTATTGGACTTGTCCAAAGTATATATAAAGCTTGCCCCAGCTGGGGACAAAAAGGTTATGCTTCTATGCCTTTCATCAGCAATCTGATTCTAAATGGTGGAAAGGGATAACTTCCCTTGTTTTACCAAAGTCCCAGGCATAGATACAATATTGTAAAGAAGAACAAGAAAGCTGTACCAATACAGTAACCAAAGCAGCGTAAATTACATACACAACTCCTGGTCCTGAATCCTTCTCCTACCATTTCTGTAATAACAGTCAAAATCCCAATTATGAGGCACATAACTCCACCAACAATACTGGTGCGAAGTCCATCAGCCAGCCAGTTAGGTGTGACAACAAATAGAGTAAAGCGAGAAACTGCAAACAAAAGGGACAAACAACAATCAAACAAAGTGAACATTCAGTTATCGATAGGAACAGATGCTCCTTGATCATCAAAGAAATAATGTACAAACCTGGAAAATTTTCAGGAAAGAATAGATTTGCTGCAGTTAAAAGAAAGGCTACCCAGTAACCCAACTCGCCTCTGAAGATGGACAAGTACATCTTTCACTCGGTGTACATCAAATGAAGGCAATATTCAACATAAAAAGGGACATGATTTAAGAAGCAAAACAATAAGAACCTTAAAATCATGAAGAATACAGATGGAAAGCTTATGAACAGATACAACGCTAGAAGCGTAGTCTGCATGGATGATTTCCTCCCTGTTTGGTTCAGTATCAAAAGGAATCTGCAACACAAGGATAAGAAGAGAATTTTAAAAAAAATGATCGAGGATATTATTTGAGAATATGGACATACCAATAGGGGCGCCCCAATCCAACATAATTTTATGTTGAAGATCAGCTGAAGTTGCATAATAAGAACGGAAGTGACCAATATGATTAATTAGTATCAGAATCTGAAGAGAAACTCACAAGGAAGAGATGGTTCCACCCCATTCAAAACTTGCTAGACTCCTGACAGATTTCGATTCCGGAAAGCCAATTGTTGCTTCTGTTGCGTTGTATACAAGGCTTGCGGCCACCTCAACTATCAAATTGTCCATCTTTGCTCTTCTGGGTCGAATTCTCAACCATTCAACCTCAACTTTGCTTCATTTCCAAAGATGTTTTTATCCCTTTTGATAATCGTGTCAGAAAGTGAGTTTCAAGATCACGGAGCTCAAGAACCTAAGATCTGCGTATCCAAGAAGTTTTATGTGTTGGGCTCAGCTTACCTAATCTTGAACACGCGACAAACAGGTTGCCTTACCATTCCTCGTATAAATCGAAATATCAAACATAAGTCTTGGGCTTCACATCCCAAATCCGCCGTGGGCTTGAAATTAACTTATAGAAGAAGAGTTGGGGCAGTTAATCCTTTTTTTTTTAAAAAAAATATTCTTTTCTTTTTAATGTTCTAAAGAACAAGTGCATCTTCATCAACTTTTACGGATCCTCCGTATTATGCTTCACCTTTAAGTGCACTATTATTCAAGCAACAACATAACTGAACTGAATTGTGGGGTTATTCTATATGTGTTCCTTTTCCCTTGAGAACCTCACTTTTGACTCTTTGAATATCAAATAAGCTAAGCATTATATCTTTTTTATTTAAAGAATCCCGTGAGCGTCGAGTTTCAATCTTACTTGTAATCGTTAAAATGTTTAATACACATTCATGTAATTTATATATTAAAAAATTATTCATAATTTAATATATTAAAATAGAATTTATTCATTTTATATGAACCACTCCACTCCTAAGTATGAATAATTGTAAAATTTAATATCATATTATGAGTGTAATATTGGATTAAAGATTTGACTAAGCAAAATATTCCTCTATTTGTAAATGATACTTGAGTGGATTAGAAAAATAATATTTTTAAAAAACCACGAATTGGTTAATAATTGTCGTTAAAAAGGTATATTGGTTACTTATTGTCCATAGATATTGTACCAGTGGCGGATCTACGACCCAATGCCCCCAACAGATTTCTTAAAAAAACAATTTTTTTTTTGTCCTGCCCCATAAAAAAAATAAAATTTTATTTATATTAAAATTGTCCCCATTAAAATTTTTTTATCCCTATTAAAATTTTGCCCCCACTCAAAAAAATTTATGGATTCGCACCTTTATTATACTCTTATCATAGGAGTTTTTTTTTTTTTTTTATAAAC
>JANZXV010000210.1:21520570-21535938 GCA_027576455.1 Erythroxylum roigii | reverse complement strand
AAAAAGTCCATTTTATCCTTCCTTATAGGCTTATGTTCTTTTAAACTTAAGTGTCTTGCCAAAAATACCCTTGAATATTCTGACATAACATTTCTTCTAGAAGAATCTCCCCTATTATCTTACGTTTCTAATGACACCAAAATCATTCAATTTGGTTCAGTGAGTCAAAAGACATACTTCAAACATTTTTGGACTGCTATTGTCCAAAATAGTACACTATGAACAACTTACATCCAAAACTTGAAAATTTTAAGAACTAAATCACAATTCACTTACTTTAGATACTTTGTAGCTCTATGTCTCTAGTTTACCACAAATAATAAATTGTCACATTTGGATTCCTACAGATCAAGATATCATCAAAACACTAAAATATATTCAGTGGGATAAGACCAGTACATAATACTTAAGAGCACACTCACTGTACCCGTCCCACCTTTTCCACTCAATCTTTCTTACTTCATTTTAGATAGCTTCAATTTTTGGTGGAGATGTAGAGAAAAGTCTTACGAATCCAATGATTCAAGAATCAAGACATTTGGATGTCTAGGGAAGGAGTTATGGTCAAAAGAAGCAACCATGTTTATGACCTCAATCCTACTGAACCTGTTTCGGGAAAACATAACTTTCTGTAGAAATTTCTGATTTTCTTTGGATGGTTCGAAAGAAGCCTTCAAGTGCTACAACTCTCATGAAGACATCAAAGGCAAATGCTTTCATCTGAGGGGTCGAAAACAGAGTAGAAGATATGACGTCATTTTTTAGACGAAGTGACGTCATCAGACAAAACAAGGTTGGGAAAATTACTATAATTTTTCCTACAGATATCAGATTGAGGTGTTATTTGTATGGTTAGAAAGAAGAATTCAAGCGTTACAACTCTTAGGAAGAAGTAGAAGGCAAATTCGTTCATCTTAGGGGCCAAAAATGGATCAAACAACATGACATCATTTTTGAGATGAAGTGACGTCATTAGACGAAACGAGGTTGAGAAAATTACTATAACTTTCCCTACAGATATCGGATTGAGGTGTTCTTTATATGGTTAGAAAGAAGAATTCAAGAGAGACAACTCTTGTGAAGACCTTAAAGACTAATTATGTCATCTAGAGGATCAAATTCAGGCTAGAATATGTTCTAGCCAAAGAGAGACGATGCTGAGGTCATGAGACGAATTGCTGACGTCATACTGAGACAAAGCAAAGTGAGATGGTCAAACTAAGACGCAAAAAGTCAAACTAAGATGCTAATGACGTCACCAAGAACAAAACTAAGATGAAGATGATGTCAGCAAAACTAAGACGAAGATGACGTCAGTAAAACTAAGACGATAGGGGGAACAGTAACTTCGTCGTACTTTTGCTCTTGAACATCTCCACTTGTAAAGATCATAACTTTTGACTCCGATGTCCAAATTTTTCATATAAGACACTGTTGGAAAGATAAAAGAAGGATCTATAACTTTCCAGAAGGTAACTTTGCTCAAATATATTTATATCAATACCAAATTTGCCCCTAAATTCTGAACACAAAATTTTCATTCATACACCAACACTGCACCCAATTATTCACTTCATGAAAAATTTTAAGATTCTTAGAGATAGAATTGAAATTCGATGTCTGCATACAAAATGTAACCATATATCTCTAGTTTAATCCAAATTAAGAATCATCTCGTTTTGATGACTAGAGAAAATGTTGTGGCTAAAAGACTGAAGAATACTTAGTCAACATTTTCCAGATCACCACCAATCATGTTTCTAAATCTTTCCTTATCACAACTCATACCAAGATCACTCTTTCTACTCCTTCTACTCCTCATTTTCAATAAAATCACATTTAATACCATTTATACCCAGAAGTTGTCAATGAATGCATGTACCACTTTTTATGTGAAAACATTCCGTATTTATGTGCACATGTGCTAGCATGATGCATGAGCAAGAAAATGCATTATCTTAATTTCTTTTTGAGCTCACAAATACTGAAAGTTTTGGTCCTAACCCTTAATATGGGGACAAGATGTTACATTACAGGTGTGTGAATAAATATTTATCTATAACTAGACTTCTTGGGGGCACATCTAGAAGATGTCGTTATGGATCCCGCTCAATTCCACTTGAGTAAGCCTTTTGGAACCTCAATAGGTTGATGTTTAGCTTATATTTCATTTTCCTCGCTTTTTGCCCAAGGACGATTAAAAGCTAAGTTGGGGGTATTTTGATAAGCTAATTTTATAATATATTTTACACCCTCAATTGCTTACATTTTGATTACTCTTTAATTGATTTTACCTTAGTAAACCACCTAAATTTGATTTATGTTCACCTTTTATAGGTGAATGGTAATTTTTGCTTATAAAAATGCAGAGTTCAGTTTTTTGAATATATCTTCTTCGTTTCAGCTTCGACTGGGGAGATTCAAAATCTTAAACAAAAATAAGAGGATGGGCTACAACTCATATGAAGAAGTCAAATCCTAGTTCTTTAAGTCAAATCCTAGTTCTGTCATTTGATAAGTCAAAAGCAGCAAAGAAGTTGCAACTGACTCCTGCTCTAATATCTGCTAACCAAGTCACAGTGGTTGGGCCATATCTTGAGTTGTACATGTTCAATTGAGGTGATTCAAGAGCCCACAGAAAGAAGACATCTAGGCCTACGATTGTTATGAGATACCAAGTCAAAAAGAGATCGAGAATATACCTATAAATCATACCTAAGATCTTCCCAGAATCAATTTCCTAATTGTTTTAGAATTCTTAAATTGTGGGATAGATGATTTTGGGGTTTTTCAAAAGAGAAAAAAAAACACACAAAAGAGGGGGAGAGAGTTTCAACCGACACAATACTCAATATTTAAATTTTAATTAAAAAGGGAGACTATTAAATGAGTTTATTTTGGTTTATAAAAATCGATTAATTTACAAAATTAATTGATTAATTAATAAACTGATTGATTTTTCTCAACAAGAATTATTAAATAAATTGAATCGAAAAGTTAAAAACTGAATTGAATAGTTGGTTGATTCAAAATTTTATAATTAAATTACTCGAATGTGATTGATTTTTTAATCATATACCAAATAACTGCCTTATTATGCTTAAGTCATGTTGTTTCAAGTAAATTCGTTAAAATCAACACATATCCTTTTAACACGTCGCCATTTGATACAATATGTAAAAATTTAGAGATACAAATTGAAAATAAAATTAATATTTATGGACTCAATCCATGAAAGATAAATAGACATATATTAAATTTAAAATAAAATGCATTCAAATTTAAAGTCTGCTAATTTAAATAAATTTATAATAAAAGTTATTTTTTATCTTAATGAAGTCTATAATTCTTTTTATTAACAAAAAAAGTCTATAATTCTTTTTCTTTAAGTAGTAAAATTGTAAAAATCAAACATCGTTGTACATCTCGTTAATATGATTCTAAGTACAAAAATATCTGAAAAGTGGTAACATTATAACTTAAACTTACATTTTCCGAATTAATAATTGTATTTGACACTGTTTTGAATTAAGAGCATTCTTAACTTTCAAATCTTTTGATAATTTTTAAGAAGGTTATAAATAATCTTTTTTTAAGACCTTGTTAATTATGGGAAAAAGAAGACCTTTTAGTGCATTCAATTTCAGTAGAAACACTAACAAACGGTAATGTTCGGCCTTATAATTGTAGCTATTAGGCTCAATTTTAAGGCCCATATAAAAAGCCTTCACAGTTGGCTTCTTATTCCAGACTATTGGATTTAAAATAAGATCCAACATAGTACACAATTAATGAAGATAAGTTAATGTCACATTATTTTCGAGTATATATAGTTGGAAGTTGGAAACATTTCATAATAATTTGTTTTAGAAAAAATCGAAGAATTATTTTGAAAATAATATTATAAGATCAATTTGTCCCACAAGCTTAATTATTTGTATTATGTATTAAATAGTTTAAAGATGTTAATAAATTGAATTAGGTGCGAATCTTGTATAATCTGTGTCTAATTTAAAAATTTTCTACTCAAAATAAATTATTTGATGAAATTTAAAATATTAAAAAAAAGTATCATTCAATATTAATTAGCGTGTTATTAATCCCTTTTGAGATAAATGTTCAATGAATTCAGGAGACTAATTACGTATTATAGGCAAATTAAAGTCATTGAGCAATCATATTTTTGGACTAATCTCCTGCTTCTGTAATGATCATAGACTTTTTTTAATAGCTAGGGTTCTTTATTTTTAAGAATTAATTCATAGTGTTGTCGAATTAATCTCCTTTTCCTTTTTAACCATAGACTATTTTATGTAATTGCTGTGCACTCAACACTGATCTTAATCCTTTTCATTTCTTAAACCGCTTATTGATTCATGCAGATGTCTACCTATTGGAACAAGGATAATTTCATTGAACAAGTTAGGACCAAGTTATTTAAGGATCATGTATGGTTATATTTACTTACACTTGCAAACAGTTTCTCATCTTTAGAACACAGGTGATTAAGCTTAAAAATCGGTAATAAGACTAAATCAGAGAAACTTCATCCATAAATTCCTTCTTATATGAAGGCTTGGTGAGTGATTACGAGTTGTTTTTTTGTAACCATTAAGTTACAGCTTGTAAAATTACAAATAGAAGGTTGTGTACATTAATGATCCTCATTCGACCCGAAATCTTGTGTACGGAGTACGTTGGCTTTGACTTCAGACAACTTCAACATAATTGGACTACGAAGTGGACACCAAATTGTAATGATAAAAAATATTAATGTGGAAAGAGAACATTTATAGTTACTATTTGACAATTTTATAGATATAAAAATTAATATATTTTTTATTTTATTTTTACTCACCAACAAATGACATTTATAACATGTAAGGTATTTCAATTTATAATAATTATAAAGTTATGAAGTGTATCAAGTTGAAGGTTCTCGTTTCTTTTTCTTTATGAAAATATTGACTTTTTTCAATTACGTGTGAATTAAGTACAATAGGAACAACTTAGAGTTTCTTATTAGTTATTCAAATTCAATCTATAACTTTAAATTTGATATTATTTTAAATATGCAAGAATTCAAGTTTATGTAGATCTCAGGGTTGAACTTGCAAATCTTTAAAAGTTGTTTTTCAAATATAAGTTTTGTTGATATAATCAAGTGCAAGCTTAGAGAAAGTTATCTACCATGCTTAGAAACTGTACTGCCTTTTTATACCAAGAATAACAAGTGCATAAGTGAGAACATTTATACTTATAACTTAAATTAGCAATTTGAGAAGAGGGAGGAATAGAGATAGTATAGTTAATTTGCTATGATTTAAACTGAATTAATTTGATTCAATTTAATTTTAAATTATTAGCTCCAATTTTAAATTTCTTTAGTTAGAAAAGATAGTCAAATTAGTTTAAATAAATTAAGAGATTGAGCTGGAGGTGGACTCACTCGCGGTGTACCAGCTACTCTCGTTTTCGGACGCCCGCTCCCAGACGCTTAACCCATCACGGGTATCTTAGAACTGTTCTCTCGGAACTGGTCTGTCGTTCTTCGCCATGTGTATCGAGAGAGTAACTGATGCGCGGACTGGCTCGCCACCCAGGTTGCCTTACCTGACTTCGGTGTCACTTATTTTGATTGTACACCTTTAGGGTGTCAACCTATCCTTTTAGAGGATATGTCGGGGATCTGCTTCTTCAGACGTGTTTTGTAACCAGTTTATTATCTTTCCCTTTGTACAAAAAAAATAAAAAAATAAAGATAAAATAATTTTATTTTTATTTAGTTGTTAAGTGGATAAATATTATTTTATTTAAAAATAATAATGTAAAACAATATTTATTTATTAAATATATTCAAAACGAAGTCATTTTATCTTTTAAACTATTTCGTCTTATTCCCTTAGAGCTTTAGATAACTTCAACTAGTTTTCAAGTGGAAGACGTTAGCAAGACAAAATAAAAGATGAGTCGTAGACTATTAGAACAATACCAAACGCATTCAATTTCCTCAATCCTTCAATTTATAAGAGTTCGAATAGCATCACTTTACTCCATAATTGTTGAGGTAGTGTCAAAGATCGATCGACACGTACATTGCCGTGCATGCATAATGCAGCGCATTGTCGCTGGTTTTGTCTGCTTGTCCTTGTTGTCCCAGGATTCGATATTCTATCCTCGACCGCAACACTCCCTTCTCATGAAAGAACCTCCACTGTTGTCACTTTACAAGATTTTGAGAAATTGTTTGGGGAGGTTAAAACGATAAGTTAATATATTAATGTGATATTATTTCCAATTCTAAGGAGAAGTACTTCTTTAAGTTTTGTCTGTCGTACACCGGGACTAATAAAGTTGGTCGTACGTGATGCCTGATAATAATTTAGGGGAAATGATATCAATTTAATCTGAAAAATGTTAATATAATAATTATATCAATTTAGAAGTAAAGCTCAAAATGTAGCATATATATTTTGGAGTTTGAAAAGGACGTATAGGAAGATATAAGAAACAAATGTATTTCATTCATACTTTCGGTGTGTACAAAGAGGACTCTTATACTAAACATTATTCACATTATTGGCTAGGGTCACCATCTATTGTAACAGAAAAAGGACACTGTACAACTTCGGGTCATGGGCTATGAAACCTGGAGTCTTCACGCGTGGGCCACATAAACAAATATCACATGCAAGGACTACACCACACACAAAACCACTACAAGAAATATACATAATCCACGACGTTTTATTAATAAAACGTCACAGAATGTAAAGACTTTTCGCAACGTTTAAAAAACGTCACGAAAAGTTTGAAATTTTTGCGACGTTTTATTGATAAAACGTCGTAAAATAAACTCTGCTACGTTTTATTGAAAAAAACGTCGCTGTTGGTATAAAATTCAACAAAGCTTAAACCAAATAAAACCAGTCGAAGCCAATACGGTGAAATTGAGAGGCAAAAACCCCAACTTTCAAAACTGAACGCAACATAAAAATCATCACACAAAAATCGTCACCAAGCCTCTTTGCTATCTTAGTCCTCCAAATGTTCAGCAGTCTTTGCGACTTTGCGTCAAGCATTGGGTGCGAAGAAATTGTTGTTTGAGCGTCAAGTTCATTCTGGACTCGGCTATTATCGAGCAACTAGGAATCCCAAAATCAGAGATTCGGAATCCTGCGGTTTCTTCTGCCTATCGGAGCTCCAAGTTGCGGAAACCCAATCAGACAATACTCGAAGCTCAAGCTAGGGTTTGTACTGGACCTACACAAACGAAGCCGCTCAGTGAAGACCAAGCCTTCAAGGTTTTGGACACGATTTTAAGATCAGGTATGTGAATGAAAGTTGTTGATTTTGCTTTCTCCTATTAAAATCTTGAGTTTTTCGTGTGTTGTTTAGTTAGAGGGGAACTGAAAGATGAAGAGCAAGTTTCAAAAGCCCAACTTGGGGTTTTTTTTAGTGCCATAACAATCCGTGCGAATGCATTTCCTGAATGGATTCCTCATCAAAACCCGCTTCTTTGAGACGCTTCCAGATGGTATCGACTGTGAGAGGGCTTCGCAACGCCTTGGCACCGGGCGTCAATGATAGAGACCTACCTGTGCTCGCCATTTCCCACCAAAACCCTAAATTTGAAAATGAATCAGATTGTTGAAGGTTCAAGAAGAGCCAATTTCTCGTTGCTGCGTTCATTGTTGTTGCAAAAAGCTTCATTCGCCTAAACCCATATGCTACTGTCATCCGTCCGCCTCTGTTATGGAATTCGCGTTTTGTTATGGAAATATTAGAAAAACAAAATGCACGCCTCTGTTATTGTTTATTTCTTGAAAAATCCCTTTTCTTTTCAATCTTTTGGAAACTCAATATCAATGTTTGATTTTGTTTATGTTTTGATTGTGGGTTCTGAAAATTAACTCTACGTTTGTTAAGTGGCTGCTGAAGAACGGTTGTGTTTCCTTTTGTTGTTGCGGCGACTGGGTAACAGAATAAGCAAGAGGTAATTTTCTTTTTGTGTTGTTGTGGGTCTTGAGGTCTTTGGCTGGAGAACGTTAGTTTGTGGAAATTGTTGATATTGCTTGAAACTTTCTAGTGGTGATCTTGTGTTTTGGTTTCTGCGTCTGCCCCTGTTTCCAGTGTTTATTTGAAAATCACCAGCCGATTGGTAGAAGCAAAAGCAGGCGGCAGAGTTAGTTAAAAAAAGAATAAGTTAAAGTTTTCTACTTTTGGAATGAGTGATTGCTTTGTCAGTTGATAACAGCTTACTTCATATGTAAACTTTCCTGCGATTTGAAAAGCTAAGAAGCCTAATATAGGATTCATGTGACCTGACAATAATGCCTTTTCTTTATACCTCTCTTTTATGCTTCTGCCTAATGCATTTCTTTTTAACTTGATGAGGGCCCTTAATGCCTCTCTTTTATGTTTGTCTTGTATGTTTTCTGACTGCTCAAGTTTTGTTAGTTTAGATTGGTTATCTGAACTTAACGCTCTTTTATTTTCGATTATTATGTATAATCTTGAGGGTAGGATTGTTAATTGAAACTGCAGAGAAATATCAATTTGTGGAGCCTTATACTCTTTATTATCTCATCTTTAGCTTTCTTATTTCATATGTTATTTCATTTTTGAATTTTCTTTTCTTAGTGAGTTTTGAGTTTAGATGTTTGATATATTCATGCATAGCAAAGTGGATGGACTTATCATTTATTTCTTGGACGCTCATGCAATCATTACAAAACTAAGCTTTTCAGATGCTGTCATTGCAAAACTGAAGAAGGTCCAGGCGTACTGCTTAAAGCGTTGGCAGTGTTTGTGTTAAGGGAAATTAATTTGTCAAAGGTAGCTTTAACTGAAGAGTGGTCAATTTTATTGTTCGACTAATATATCAATTTTAATTTAGGCTAATCTTATTGGCCTATTGGTTCAATTGCTTCAAAATGCTGAGTTTGACATTAAAAAGGAAACTGCGTGGGCCATATCAAATGCTACATCTGGTGGTGCTCATGAGCAGATCAAGTAAGAAAGTCAATCTAATTTCTTTCATTTTCTTGCTTGAGAATATCTAATAAATTAAGTTGAGACTAGATACTTCATAATTTAATCTGAGTGCAAAAATGTTTCAGGTTTCATTTTAGTCAAGGCTGTATTAAATCTTTATGTGATCTTCTCATCTGCCCCGATCCAAGAATTGTGACTGTGTATCAGTCTGCTAGAGAGCAGAAAAGATCGAAAGATGGATACAACTAGAGAAAATATGGTCAAAAACAAGTCAAAGGAAGTGAAAATCCGAGAAGCTATTACAAGTGTACATATCCCAATTACCCAACAAAGAAGAAAGTCGAGAGATCTTTAGATGGGCAAATTGCTGAAATAGTTTACAAGGGCAGTCAATCATCCTCATCAACTTCTATAATGAATGAGATTCAAGATCAGTCATTTGCCTCTCGTGGTAGTGTTCATCACTAGGCCTTTCTCCGTGCAGCACTGGAACGAACAAACAGGGATCCATCCAAGTGTCATATTGATATAAGAATGTATAATATAAGAAGTTTGATATATGTACTCATTTTGATATTAATTACTGCATTATAACATGTTTGCGAATTGTAATTAAATAATACATTGTTTACAGGTATGAAATTCTTGTGATACATGAATAATTATTAAAATTAATGATATAATAAAAAATTGAAGAATTATTAAATAAATAAAATTTATAAATAATATTGAATAGATATTAAATAAATAAGATTAAAAAATTGTATTTTAAAAAATAATTATTAAATTAATATGATTTTTTAAAAAATGAAAAAAATAAAAAATAATAATAAAAACGTCGCGGAAGACATTCCGTGACGTTTTTAGAAACGTCGCTAAAGGCATTCCGCGACGTTTTTTTTAAAACGTCGCGGATTCCTTCACATTCTGCGACATTTTAAAAACGTCGCGAAATGTTAGACAATCCGTGACGTTTTTTAAAAACGTCGCGGATTGTTCAAACTTTTAGTGACGTTTTTATAAATGTCGCGGATTGTCAGTGTTTTCTGTGACGTTTTACATAAAACGTTGCAGAAACCTTTTACCTACACCACATTCCATGACGTTTTTTGTGACGTTTTTTAAAACGTTGCAAAATACATTCTGCAACATTTTTGGACATTCTGTGACGTTTTAAAAACGTCACAAAATGTCTTGTTTTCTTGTAGTGTATCAGAGCGGTTACGTGATCGGATTGCCGGAAACGAATGTTTTTCAATTTTCATCCATTATAGTTTTCATCTATTTTTGATTCATTTTTCAATTTTTTCGTGTATATGATTACGTAAAAGTGGTATACATAAGGCTAACTATAAAAACCGGTCAAAAAGAACCAAAAAGGGCAAAAACGAGTTCTAGGATCACCAAAAATTGCCCTCCCCGTCGGAGGGCGATGCACGCACCTAAAGGTGCTACATTACCGCTATTGGGTGGTTAAGGTTGGTGCGTACGAAGGCGATGCACGCGCCCAAAGGAGCTACATTACCGCTATTGGGCGGTTAAGGTTGGCGCGTGCACATGCACCAACCGCATCCACCCATTTGTCTGGACAGGGAGACAGACGCTTGTGATGCGTGCAATGCTCGCGCCTTATCTGGCCTAATACCCAAGGGAGCGGGACAAGCTGGTGTGTGCAATGCACGTGCCCGCCACATAGACAGATGGGATGAGGACATGTGACGGCGCGTATGCGCATGGATAACGCTTGCGAGACACGAGCTAGACGCATCTGACGCACGTCGGCAGACACGCATTCGCACCTAACGTTGCAGTGATGCAGTGATGCAGGCGTCAACACCTAAAAAAGGAATATTTTTAGCATTCCGGTAAGGGTGCACCGGGTCTTTTTGAGTCAGTTTCTAGGTTGGGGGAATTTTTAAAGTGATTTTTCAATTTTTGTATTTATTACATTAGTAATTGGTTTCTGGAAAGGTTTTTAAAGCTTTTTAAAGCTATTTTTGAGTGCATTTTTGTGCTCCGAACTGCAAAAAATGGAGACACTTAAGGTTTTATGTCTCATGTGGTAGGTTCGATATTTGGGAAAGTACGATAGTCACTCTCATTGAGAATTTTTTAAACAACATTCTCAAACAAAGTTTAAAGACAATGTTTTTAGTATCAGTATGTGATTATTTGACTACGCATTTGGTTTTTTGTATTTATAATTGATTTTGACGTACATTATGCCCATATAGAATGTAAGAATGACATAAAAATGTATTCCTTGTGTTTGTGGTCTTTTTGGATACTGACAAGATTGTAGTCACCATAGTGGCCTTTCAAGTCAGTATTTGGATTCTACCGCGTGCATGTTGGGGGATGTCTCTGCTCTCATGCTTGATTATTTTTCCCACAGGTGTTAACCTTATATGAAATTTTGAGATGTACATAAAAGCATTAGATGGAGGAAAGCTATTGCTTGAATGATCTACTCACCTATAGGTGGCAGTGTCATGAAAGTTGATATTTTATACTATGATCACTTTTATGTGGAGGTATAATTTCATATGTTATGTATTCAACCCACAGGTGTTTCATAATATATGCTATCGGATTCTCTATATAGATACTGTTATTGTTGTTGTCCTTTATTTAAGCTGATTTTTACATTGTCTTTTCTATCTTGTAGTCACCTTTTATGTAAAAGAAAATGTTGTCATGATTGAGACCTTAAATGGTTTCGATTTCAAGAAGTGGAAGAAGGATGTGGAGTTTGCCCTAGAGATGGCTGACGTCAGTATGACGATGCACATCGAGAGACCTTCTCTAATTACTGATATTAGCTCAGAAGTTGATAAAACAACTATGATGATCTAGAAGCGGTTAAATAGGATGTGTTATTTGACCATCAAGAGATCAATCACAGATCATCTACTGAGTGGATTACTGGATACGACCATAGTGAAGGAGTTTATAGATAGCATTTTCCAAAGATACAAGGTGTCTTCTCATACGGAGAAGAGCAGCTTGATTAAAGAGCTATTCTCCATGAAGTATACAGGAGAAGGAGGCGTTCAAAAGTTCATTATCAGGATGGTTGACCTTCAGACTAGGTTGAAGGCACTTGATGTACCAATTCCTGATAACCTCATAATTCATCAGGCACTAAATACTCTCCCTCGATAGTTTGAGATGTTGCCTACCTCCTACATCTCTCAGGATAAGGCCTGAGACATTAATGACTTGATTTCCTGGTGTGCTGCAGCGGAGGAGAAGATTAAGAGTTCTCCTCATACAACCATGTTTACAATTGATAAAGGCAAGGTGAAGGCTAAGCCCTAATAGCGTAAGGGCAAGGGCTAGAAACCCAAACCCTCTCCAAAGATTCAGGCAGGACAGTCCAACATTGCTAAGAGGCCAAATGACCTAAAGGGTATGAGGTGCTTTTTTTGTAAGAAGAAGGGGAAAATGAAGGTCGATTGCGAGAAGTACAAGTTGTGGAAGATTAAACAAGAATTGTCAGGTAACTCCTCGGCTTATATGATTCATGAATCCAATGTAGCTATAACCACATCAATTTCTTCGTGGTTAGATAGTGGACCTTCTAACTATGTTACTCACACAACGCAGGGGTTCAGATCCAGGAGAAGGTCGACTAAAGGAAAGGAGAAGTTGATGGTCGGCAATAATGAGGAGGTAGATGTTTTAATGTAGGAGAAGTAGGTTTGAACCTCGATACGAGGTTTATAAGGGGTTGCCTTGCTGAGGCGAGGTTAGATAATCCTTGTAAGAGCAAATTGCAACCTCATTCCACTAGTTGCTAGTTGGTAGGTTAACCCAACCACTTTAAGGGCTATAGATTTTATTGTAGAGAAGGAGGGACCAGAATAGTAGAATCGCAAACGGCTAAGTTTCTGGAATATGATGTCCATGATGAGGGAGGATCCTCACACCCTCCAGGAGATAGCAGGATGGATACTACGATTATTTCGTATCCTCTTCTCATACAGTCAGATCTAGTGGGTGAAGATCCAAGTACTTTCCTTATGCAGGCATAGGAACCCATGCCTGTTTAGGAACGAATTTCTGAGGTACAAGAACCTATGTAGTTACGTAGATCCACCAAAGAGAGACGACCTACTATTTCACTAGATTACATAGTCTATTTGGGTAAACAAGACTATGATATAAGACATGTTATGGATCTAGTTATTTTTACATAAGCCGTTTTTGGGCCTTATGCGGATATGTGATGGGAAGCGATGAAGGATGAGATACAATCCATGAGGTATAATAAGGTATGAGAGCTTGTTGATTTATCTTAACATTGCAGACCTTGTTGTAACATCCCACCCTCAACGGGAAGGGTAGAATAGTAATTTGGCATAGGATGAGAGTGATTGGGCTGAATTAGGGCTGGTCATGCATACTAGAATTGGTACTTGAAAATTGTGCACATGAAATAACTGTACATGCATACATGACATTCCCGGTTTTTGTGCCAAATGCAAATTTAATGTGATTAACGTGGTTATTGTGTTTGAAAAATTATTCTGAGTGAGTCATTGAGTGTTTTATATTTTAAGAGATTTTTAGGAGTTTTTCTGGAATTTTCTGGAGAAAATTCCCGGACCGAAAAAAAATTGCCAAGTGGCGAACCGGTTGATTTTCGGTAGCGAAAATTGCTATCCAATGGTACTGTCATATTGGATATATTATTTTGGGAATGGAAGTAGGGCCATTGGACTAGAATGGGGAAATTTTCATTAGGGTTTCTAAATCCTATTTCAAATTTTGTTTTATATCAATTTTGTCTTTTCCTTGAAATTGCCACTTGTCCTAAAGGAATTAAATGTTTTTGTCTTATGCTTGTTCCTCTCTCTCGGTTTTGCCTAGTGAAAGAATGAAATAAATAAAGTTTTATTGCTTAAGACCATTGTCATCCGAAACTTGCTTTTGCCTTCCTCTCCATTGAATTGTTTTCACTTTCCCTAGTTCCCTTGCTACTTTCCTATATTAGTGTTAAAGTGTAAATCTTCTACTCCCCTTGGGATGATGTGTATCGTGTGTGTTAGAGAAGTGAAAGAAGCTGGTGCTTTGGTGTTTTAATTGAAGACTTTAAGAGTTGAAGTTAAGAGCTTGAATTAGGTAAGACTTTAACTATGTCTTAATGATACTTTGATTATGAATTTAATTAATCATAGTAGGCATGATCTAGGGACTAATTTTGTGTTCAATTGGGATGCTTATGGTAGTAGAAGTTGAATTGGCATGATAGGAAGTGTATTGGAGAAGTAAAGCTGAAAATTGGTTTTTGACCTAGCACACTGATTTGATCATAACTCATTGTGTAGTTATTCAAATGAGGTAAGGTTTATGCCAGATGAAACATTAGTTTGTTGGCTACAAATTTGTGTGAAATGGGTGTTGTCTAATTTTAGCCTTAAGAGGGTGAATTTTGGCTTGGAAAGTTACTGTTGATGTCTGTATGAACAGTAACCGAACCAAAAGACCTAGAGTTTTGATGATTTTTCTAAATTAATTTATAAGGAATTGGTGAAAATGGTCTTCATGAAAGTTGAAGCTTATATTGTTAGCTTTCCATTTCCACTGATTTTGCAATTTTTCGATCTGTATATTGAGAGATATGAACTGTGGACTAGTGATTGATTTTGTGCATTTTGTGGAAACCTAGACCAAGTGTGGATTTGGTGCACATTCTAATTGAAACCAAATTTAGCAATTTCTGTGAACTGAATTGGCTTGAGTGATCTTCTGAAGAGTTGTAGAGGAACCAATTATTTTGAAAATGGTATATAGCATGTAATTTTTGGAGATCAGATGTGGGAGTAATGAATTTTCAAAATCTGTACCTGTATTAGGTTATTGACTGCTGCCCTGATCAATAACTTGCATAACAGTTTTGCACTTGTTAGAAATGGAATTGGAGTCTGAGTCCTCATGAAAATTGAAGTATGAGATCTTATCTTTTCAGTGATATAAGGTAGTTATTTTTTTGACATTTGTGCTAGGAGATCTACTGTTTTGAAATTTACTGCTCAGATTGGGAAATTTCAGTGGGCAAATACTTTGGTGAATTGTTTGACCTAGTTATCAAGTGAATTGGATTCTAAGTTTTTCATGAAAGTTGTAGATAACATTGTGATCTTACTGAGCATATTTATTATGTAATTGTTGACTGAAGAAATGTAAAGTTATTGAATTCACCAAGTACTGTACTGTTTTGAGAGGTATTGCATGGGCAGTAGCTTTGACTAACTTTTTGACACCCTTAGGGGTGACATTGATTGTTGGGGTCTTCATGAAACTTGTAGAGTTTTTCATGATCTTTCCAACGAGATATGGTTTGTAATTTTCTGAATTGTGTGCAA
>JANZXV010000210.1:21485561-21497248 GCA_027576455.1 Erythroxylum roigii | reverse complement strand
TGCATTTTCTTTTCTGTCATATTCCTGCATCTCAAATTTTTTTGTACATTCTCTATTTTCTTCTCAACTTTCATTTTAAACAATCTTTCTCATCTCCAAACATCATCATACACCTATCTCTTAACTAATTCATTCTTTTGTTCATCTCAATAACTCTCAAAACTCACGTATGTGCATATATATACACAGTGAAAACAGAGTCCTCACGTCTGTTTTCTTCAGAAAGTTTCTGCACCTACTTATACCTATTTTCTAAGATCTTTCAACTCCAAAAATAATTTCTACACTATCTTATAGCATAATGATCATCAAAACCAAAAAATCAACAAATCCATATTTTCATAGTGAACATGAAAAATGTCCAATTTTCTCTTATTCATGTCATGACAATAAATCACCATTTTTGTTTCATACACTAACAACTCTAAAGGATTTACACAATACTTACTTGATATAGCTCCAAAATCTGCAAAAAAACTCAAGAAGCTTTAAACTTCATGCAACTCACGTACACCATTGTAGAGGTTAGCAAGTTTAGATTTTTCTTGAGGCAAATGAAAGAAAACCGAAGTTAGGAGTAGCAAAAGGATATATGAGAACAAGGTTTTTCTTTGGTGAAGATTTTATGAAAAACTCTATGTAAAAGAGGCAACTTTGGAGAAGAAAGCTACGAGAGAGATGAAGACAATAACAGTAACTTGTCTTTCAAAGTTAAGAAAACTTAACTTTAGACTTGGACACTTATCCAAATTCCTAAGGTCTTAGCTATTTTCTAACTAACTAGTTCTTATTGAACTAGTTCCATAACTCCCATCTTTTCATTCCAATCATCTCTAAAATTTTCAATATCAACAACTCACAAATTCTAAATTCATTTTCAAAATTCTCCAATATCATTTGGTTTCTTATTTCTAATTCCATCCATCATTTTACCAACTAAGCGACATTTTTCCTAACATAATAATATTAAACCTTTTTTGGAAATTGTTCCTAAAATTCACCAAAATTCAAAATTACCAAAATATACTTGCCAATTAAATTTTTAATACACAAATTCACAATTCTCAATAATATCTCATCATAATTCAATTATACCTAGAATTATCAATGAATGCATGTACAATTATTTTCATGTGCAAAATTTCAGGATTCACGTGTATGTGTATGTTATACTGTGCATGAGCATGAAATGCATTTCTATTCTCTCATATTTACTATTCTAGCCTCAACGTGAGTAATGAGATGTTACAATTCTCCCCTCCTTAAAAGAAATTTTGTCCTCAAAATTCTTGCCCGATTGTTCGAACAGGTGGGGATATTGCCTCCTCATATGCTCTTCTGTTTCCCAAGTTGCTTCCTCAGTTGAGTGATTCCTCCAAAGGACTTTCACCAATGGAATGACTAGATTCCTCAACTGTTTGATCTGAGATCCCATTATCTTGATCGACTCCTCAACATAGCTTAAATTACTAGCAACGTCAATCTCTTGAGCCAGTATCACATGTTTCGAATCCAATCGGTATCTTCGGAGCATACTAACATGAAACACATTATGTAATTGAGACATTTCACTCGGTAAGCCAACTTATATGCCAAAGGTCCTATCATCTCAATGATCTCATGAGGACTAATGTACCTAGGCCTCAACTTGCCCTTCTTACAAAATCTCAATACTCCTCTCCAAGGTGACAGTCTGAGAAACACTCTGTTTTTGACACCGTACTTTATGTCCCTTCTGTACTGATCCACATAGCTCTTCTGTCGATCTTGAACCGCTTTAAATCGACTTCGGATCAATTTCACCTTATCTACCGTGTCTTTTATCAATTTTGAGCCTTCAACCATTCTCAAGCCCTCTTCATCCTAATATAACGGCGACCGACATTTTCTTCCATACAATGCCTCATACAGTGTTATTCCGATTCTACTGTGGTAATGGTTATTGTAAGTAAATTCTGTAAGCGCTATATATTGATCCCAAGCTCCTTGAAATTCCAATACATATGCTCTGAGCATATCCTCAACAGTTTTCATTGTCCTCTCACTTTATCCGTCTGTTTGAGGATGGAATGCAGTACTGAAGTTTAACTTAGTACCTATAGCGGACTGTAAGCTCTTCTAGAATCTCGAAGTGAATCTGGGATCCTTGTCCGATACAATGGACACTGGAACCCTATATAGTCTCGCCACATCATTCACGTATCTTCAGGCCAACTGATCTAGTGAGTTATTCTCTCTCACTAGTAAGAAATAAGCCGACTTAGTCAATCGGTCCATTACAACCCATATTGCATCAGTCTGCCTCGGGATCCATGGCAATCCCATAATGACGTCTATAGTAATCCGTTCCCATTTCCACTCCGAAATGGGCAACAAATGTAGCTTCCCTATTGGAGCTTAGTGCTCAACCTTAACTTGCTGGCATGTCATACACTTAGATACATACTCCACCACTTGCTTCTTCATTCCGGGCCACCAGAAGTATTGCTTCAGCATGTTATACATCTTGGTAGACCAGGATGCATAGCATAGGTGGCCATATGAGTTTCCTCGAGAATTTCCTTCCTCAAGTCCTCCACATTGGGAACACATAGCCTCTGCTTCAACCACAATGTCTCATCCCTTAACTCAAACTCGGAACTGGATTCATCTTCACTTTCTCTATAAGCTTCACCAAATCAGGGTCTTTCCCCTAGACTTTTCTGATTCTATCATGCAGCATTAGTCTCAGCTTCAAAGTAGCAATCAGTGCCTCATCTTGCTTCAGATTTAACTCCACATTTAGAGCTCTCAAGTGAATCAAGTTACATAACCTCGATAATTGAATCTGAGCTACACTAGTATTAGAATTTTTGCTTAAAGCATCAGGCACCACATTAGCTTTCCCTAGGTGGTAGTCAATTATGCAATCATAGTCTTTTAGTAACTCTATCCATCTCATCTGTCTCATATTAAATTCCTTCTGACTCAACAAATACCTCAAAATTTTATGATTGATTATTGCTCTCGGCACTCCAAACCTGACAAAGATATGAGACTTAACAAAATCGACAACAAATTTAGCATTATTAGTATGAGTAGCCTTAGCTTCAACCCATTTTGAAACATAATCCACAGCAACAAGAATATATGTCTTAACGAAAGAGGAAGGAAAAGGGCCCATAAAATCAATTCCCCATACATCAAAATTTTCACATACTAGGATATTCGTGAGCGACATTTGGTCTTTTGGTCTTAAACCACCTGTTTTTTGACATCAAACATAAGACTTGCAAAATATATAAGTATCATAAAATATTTTAGGCTAAAACAAACTACATTTAAGCAACTTACGGGTTGTCCTTCTGGGACCAAAGTGTCCACCACATATAAAAGAATGGCAAAAATTCAATATAGAAGGGATTTCATCATCAGATACACATCACTTAATAATTTGATCAGAACAATATTTTCACAAATGTGGCTCATCCCATGCATAATATTTAGCCTCTCTTTTTATTTTATCCTTTTTAGCTCGTGATAAAGTACTAGGTAAAGACTTAGCAATCAGAAAATTAACAATGTCAATATAGCAAGGTGTTACTTGTTGGGTGGCGAATAAATGTCCATCTGAAAATTCATCTTTCAGGTTATCTAAAGTTGTGTCTAGATGAATACGACTAAGGTGATCTGCAACCAGATTTTTAGTTGCCTTTTTGTCCCGTATCTCCACATCAAATTCTTACAGTAGTAGAATCCAACTAATAAGACATGGCTTTGCTTCCTTTTTAGACAACAAATAATTCAATGCAGCATGATTTGAATAAACTATGACATGTATGCCTAATAGATATGAATGGAACTTCTCTAACCTAAAAACAACTGCCAATAATTCTTTTTCTGTTGCTGAATAGTTTTTCTGGGCGTCGTTTAGCATCATCAAAGCATAGTAAATCACATGCGGCGCTTTGTTCATCCTTTTCCCTAGAACAACACCTAACGCATAGTTGCTTGCACCGCACATTATCTCAAATGGGGGACTCCAATCTAGGGGCTGGATTATTGAAGCAGAAATTAGCTTTTCTTTTAATTCATCGAATGCTTTCCTACATGCTTCGTCAAACTTGAACCCCACATCTTTTTGAAGTAACTTGAATAAGGGTTGAGTGGTCTTAGAAAAGTCTTTGATAAAGTGCTGATAAAAACCTGCATGTCCAAGAAAAGAATGAACTTCCTGTACACTTACGGAGTAAGGAAGAGATTTAATGATTTCTGTATGCTAGCTTGCGTATCTTGTTGAAATTTCATGGTATTCTGTTGAAAGTTCACAGTATTCGTGGCCAATGTCTTCACTCTATCCTCCAAGGAATTATTTTCATCAGAACTTTGTCCCATTTGTTGTTGCTGTTGTTGGCCCCTGAAATTTTTTTTATAAGCATGATTAGATTAATTTTGGGTCTTGCTAGATTTATTTATGTTGGAATTAATTAACATGTTATGTGGGTAAGATAATATGACATAGGTTAGGGGCACTGAAGTATTAAAGTAGTGAGAGTGTGTAAGGCCAATTTTGGCAAGTCACTTAAGTTTAGAATCGACTTTTCTCAATCATTAAGGGTAAAATGGGGAATAGAAGTGTTGTCTTCTTCCTAAAGAGGGGGGAAAACAAAAATGGAAGAGGAAGAAGTGAAATAACAAATGAAAGAGAGAAAGAAGAGAGGTTTCGATGGTTGACAGGAAGGAAAAGAGTTGAGCTAGGGTTCCATCTTTTCTAAGCCTTCTAGAGAGATTTAGGTGTTGTGTAAGAAGGGAAAAAGGTAAAGGAAGATAAGAGCTTTCTTTTGAACCAAGCATTTCTTCATTTGGTGAAGATTTGAGGTAAGAGCATTTTAAGGCTTTGGATTTTTTGGAAAGGTTTTGGTTTCAAGAGCTTAGTAAATGCATGGGTTTAAGTGTTCTAAGATCAATTTATACATTAGTTTTTTTGGGTTCTCATTTGGAAATTCCTATTGATTTTGGGAATCGTATTTATGTTAAAAGGGAATCAAGAAGAACAAGAGGAGCAAGAGGAGAGACATATTTGAACAAGCCTTAATTAAGGACTTCAAGGTGGGTTTCACTTTTACAGTTAGGTGATCAACTAATAAAAGTTTTCTGTCAATAAATGACAGTAATAAATTTTGCAACTACCTCATTCATGTGCATTTAATGTTTTTAAATGCTGCAAGATTGTGCTACATGCTTATACATGATTTGTGTGATGATTTATGAAAAGTTGTTTCTAAAATGATTCTTTGAAATAATGCATGATTATGAAACCATACTTTTGGAAATGATTTTTAAGATATAACAAACATGTGAAAAGCAAGTTTTCAAGAAAATGTGCCTTTTTGGGCATTAAGCTTACAAGATCTTAAAGTCTATGTGTTATGTGAGTTTGTGGTAGTCCCTCAAGAACCGTCACGTGCACGTTGACCCAAATATAGGCTTCTCCCGTGTGCCTGCTAGTGACATGAAGCTCCCTCAAGAATTCACAACTACACAGGACTATTATATTGAAAATGTGTAGTGCGTCATGATTTGGACTCACCCAAACCATTTGATATGTTTATGTGTCCATGACAAATTAATATGAGTGATGCATTCATGATTTGCATACACATAAATTTCTGTATTGAAAATGATTTATAAATGTTTTTGCTTGTTACAAACTATAAAATTGTTACCTACGGGCTCTAAGCTCACCCCCCAATCTCCTCGCACACATTCAGGTGATGACTAGGATATCGAGTAGGTCAAGGGGCAAGGCAGCACTCCTAGTTTTGGTTATTTTGAATATAAAGCAAGTTTTGTAAAGCAAGGCTTTAGTTGTATTCTGAGCAAATCTTGGTTCATGCATCTTTTGTATTTTGGGATTTTGATGTATTAATGTATTTGCGGCTTGAAATGCCCACTAAAGCTTTGTAAAACTCTTATCTTTTGATGCTAATGGAATATACTTACACTTTTGTTCATGACTCTCCCAAGTTTGCAAGTTGGTTTTTTTAAAGTTTTCATAAGGAAAAATTCGTATTCTAACTTTGGGGAAAAATCTGGATTAATATAGGTTGTTTTAGGCAAATGTGTCTTTAGAAAGTTGTAGGTCTTTCTTTTATCTTTCCAACGGTATATATTATGAAATTTTTGAACATCTGAGCTGAAAGTTATGGTCCTCATGAGGGAAGATGTTCAAAAGTGAAGTTGTATTCTTCTATGTTTTACTTCTTCTGCCTTTTTGCTTCTTCTGTGATGACGTCATCTTTTTATGTTTTGCTTCTTCTGTGATGACGTCATCTTCTTTTGTGTTTTGCTTCTTCCGTGATGACGTCATCTTCTTCTATGTTTTGCTTCTTCCGTGATGACGTCATCTTCTTCTATGTTTTGCTTCTTCTGTGATGACGTCATCTTCTTTTGTGTTTCTTCTGCCTTTTTGTTTCTTCTGTGATGACGTCATCTTCTTCTATGTTTTGCTTCTTCTGTGATGACGTCATCTTCTTCTGTGTTTTGCTTTTTCTGCCTTTTTGCTTCTTTTGTGATGACGTCATCTTCTTATGTGTTTTGTTTCTTCTGCCTTTTTGCTTCTTCTGTAATGACATCATCTTCTTTTGCTTATCGTCTGTACCTATTTTCTATTCCATTTTTGATCCTTCAAAAGATAGAATTTGTCTTTGAGGTCTAATGAAAGTTGTAGATCTTGAATTCCTCTTTCAAACTATCCAAAGAACACCCCAATCCGATATCTGTAGGGAAAGTTATGGCAATTTTCCTCATTCTTCTGTCTTTTTCCTTTAGTCTACTTTTCGTTTATACCTATCTTATATTTCATTTTTGATCCTTCATAAGATATAATTTGTCTTCGAGGTTTTCATGAAAGTTGTAGATCTTAAAGTCCTCTTTCGAACCATCTAAAGAACACCCCAATCTGATATCTGTAGGTAATGTTATAGTAATTTTTCCCATTAGTCTATCTTTTTCCATCCGTCTACTTTTTCATTTGGTTTGATCTGTACCTACCTTCTGGTCCTTTTTGACCCTCCAGGCAATAAAATCTTTTTGGAAATGGTAGAGGTAAGCTATCTTGGTGTTTGTTTTGGTGGAGTTCCCCCTCATCGCAGGTTACACACTGAAACGCCCTGAGGTCATTCCAGTACATATCCTACGAAAAGGACGAGTTACTTTCGACCACTACATTCAGTTCACATGGCATCGTATCATTATTCACTTATCATCATAAGAAAATCACAATATTTTTAAAACTAACTTTTCCTTATTTCATTTCTCAAAATCGAAAGTCTACATTGTGTCTTTCAACCTTTACTACCTGTACATCAACCACAAACCTATTACAAAAGTACGACATGAAAGAGGAAAATATATCAAATTTATCTAAGCCATCCAAAAATCCCAGCTGACCAACCTTTGAGCCATGACTTCACTTGCCCAAAACACAATCTACACGACAGTAGAGCCTCTCAGTAGCTAGAGTCGTCTTTCGGTCTGAAAAATCAACGTTGCAATTTTGGTGAGTTTTGCGAACTCAATGAGGTAACCATTATCGATGGTTCACTCAATTCATGAAATACATCAATTCATATCACAATTATTTCACAATTTTGCATTTTTCATGAGTATCACACTCTCACTTAAGTATAAGAAATTTTGTATTTCACTTAATCAAACATACTTCACAAGATGCATATGAAATGCTCATGAGACACTTTTCCAATTATTACATTGTCATGACCGAGTGCCTGAACTGTCCCATATAGGGCTCATTAAACGTTGAGCCTAAAGCTCTGAATCACTTTTGAGCTCGAGGCTCAGTTTCACTCGTTAAGCTTTAAGCTCTAATCGGTGGCTACTCTGGTAACAACTGCCATTATCTGATTACGCATTCATGAATGGAATGTATGTACCACAATCAATCACATTATAAGCACATAGGTCTTCACATTCACATTCAAGCAGCACTTCAATATCGCAATTCCCATTATACAATCATCGGACCTTATGTCCGGAATTCACAATCAAATCACATTCATTCATTATTCAAAACATAATCATAAGCAAACAACAATTGAGAGAAACCGTCTAGGTTACTCACCAACTGCTCCCGAAGCTAGTGCCTGGAAGTTCCGGCAACGTTTGTGGGTTGACGTTCCAGTTGCTCCTCTATAACAAATAACATCTACATAAATCACAATTTGTACCATGAAGGTATTTCATAATGCACATGCATTAAATGAAAGATGTACAATGCATGTTCATGATAATCCCGGGTATTTATCCATCAATTCCATCTCAAAAACATTCTTATTACAAAACTCATCTTTTCCAAGTCACACTTTAGGGTCTATTATTCATACCAAATTAAGAAGTGAAGATGAAGTAATTTGATCATACTCCCTTCCAGAAAAGTGTTCCTCTATGTCTTATGATTCCATTGGCACCAAAATCACTCAATTTGGTTTAGTATATTGGGAGATATACCTCAAACATTGGTGGACTGTTCAAAGTGTACTAAACCCAATTCCATCTAGAATTTGAGCATCTTAGGGATTGAATCAAAATTTGGCTTCTTCATATGATTTGTAGCCCTATATCTTAACTTTACTCAAATCAAGAACCATCTCATTTGGAATCCTTTAGGTCCAGATATAAGCAAAACATTGAAGTATGATAAGTAAAACTACTCCCATTGACAATGTTCCAACAGACTCCAACCCTTTCTTTTGATCTATCTCTTTCAATTCAACACCAATTACTACAAATTTTTGTAGAGATGTAGTAAAATGTGTTAGGAACCTATTGCCTTAAGAACCAAGTCATTTGGAGGTCTAGACAATGAGTTATGGTCAAACGAAGCAACCAAGTTTAAGATTGAACCTAGTTTGGCGCAATTCCCATAAGTTTTGATACAAATCTCAGATTACTTTAGTTTTTGGACCATTGGAAAGAGGACTGCGAGATCTACAACTTTACTGAAGACTACAAGCGAGATTCGGGCTCTAAGATGCTCAAAAATCATGATTTCCCAAGTTGTCCCAAGAATGTCTGTTCAACGGACATTGTCGGGCAAAACTGCCCCAATTCATCCGAGAAAGTCCGTTAAACGGACTTCCTTGTCCGTTTAACCGACACACACTGTCCCAAGGGTGTTTTTACACCCGAGAAGGTCCATTTAACAGACCTAATGTCAGTTTAACGGACATGTGTCTCCAAAACCTTCCTCCAAAGCCACTTCCAAGGTTCCTACACTTATTCTATCATCATATATACCCATAATCTTCTCAAATTCACTTTTTCTAGCATGAAACCACTTCATAACATCTCAAGTTTAGCTCAAACTCATCCATACTTCATTCATATTCCCTAAATGGTCATAAACACCCAAACTAAAACACCAGCATACACATTCATCTACACTTTTGCTGCACTAAATTCATGTCAATATTTGGGACTCTTAAAAACAAAATTTAAAAACATCTTTATAAGAAATGTAGCCAAATGCCTCTATTTTCATCCAAAACAAAAATCAGTTCATTTAGATAACTATAAGGGAAGTTATGGCTCATACATTGAAGCATACTCAAGATCATGTTGCTGTAAAATTTCCAGATTTTCAAACATTCAATCTTTGCATCTAACTCATCTTATACCTTCTTCTACCTAGATCATCTTCTCCATTACATTTCCTCATCAATCTCTACCTAATTCAACTCAGTAAACCACTCTCAAACACTTCATAATCTGGAATTTATCAATAACCAAAACAAAGCATATACATATATAGCCATTCATAACAATTGCTACACTCATCAAATCACTCCTTTGAAAGCCATGCAATCTCCAAACCTCTCCATACTCTTACATGCAATTATCACTCATCTTCTACATACAAAACAAGGTATGAACATACTTTATCATCATCCATGACACAAACGTAAGCCTTGCAATATCAAAACATCACAACTCAAGTTGATCACCATTTTAGCTTAAATTAACCATACCTATGACATGTAAAGCAAAACTTACTTGATTTAAGCTTCAAACTCTTCAAAATCTTCAAGAGGACCACAAATCCCTAACTCCCCAAACAACCCACGTTCATCATCTCTAAAGGGGTCAGGCTAGGTTTTTCTTATGGCAACTTAAAGACTCAACAAGATGGAAGTAGAAAGTGAAAGATGGAGCAAGATTTCAAGTAGGTAACTCAACAAATCATGAAGGAGATGAAGAGAGGGAGGTGAAGCCACGAAATTGAGAGAAAAATAACCCAAAAACAAAGCTCCAAAGGGTGTTTGAAAGATAAGTGTCGTGGGAGAGCAAAGAGTGGGCTCCAAACAATTAAACAACTAATAGGTATAAGACATGGCTTGGCAAGTGACACTTGTCACTTACCATATGTCCAAATTCTAAACATTTCTCTTATAAGATTAATCCATTCAAATCCAATTCCCAATGGATCACACTTATCAATATTTCCTAGAATCATGTATCTAAAATTCCAATGCTATTTGACAATAAATTCTACTACCATTTATCAATTGGTCTGCCACTTGGCATTTTTCCTAGTCCAAAAATTACCCCCAAAAATTTCAGAAAATTTCCTAAACTTCTCCAAAAATTAAGTATGCAAATGCATTTCTAAACTCTCGTTGTTCACTTATATTTACTATTCTACCCCCTAGGTACCGGGATGTTACAACTCTCCTCTCCTTAAAGAAATTTCGTCCTCGAAATTCTTACCTGTTTGCTCGAACAGGTGGGGATATTGTCTCCTCATATGCTCCTCTGTCTCCCAAGTTGCTTCCTCAGTTGAGTGGTTCCTCTATTGGACTTTCACCAATGGAATGACCCGATTTCTCAACTGCTTGATCCGTAATCCCACAATCTTTATCGGCTCCTCAACATAACTTAAGTTACTAGCAACCTCAATCTCTTGAGCCAGTATCACATGAGTTGGATCTGATCGGTATCTTCGGAGCGTACTCACATGGAATACATTATGTAATTGAGACATATCATTCGGTAAAGCCAACTTATAGGCTAAAGGTCCAATCCTCTCAACGATTTCATATGGACCAATGTACCTAAGGCTCAACTTGCCCTTTTTACTGAATCTCAAAACTCCTCTCCACGGTGACACTTTTAAGAAAACCCTGTCTCTGACACTACATTCCACATCCCTCCGGTGTTGATCCATATAACTTTTCTGTCTATCTTGAGCTGTCTTAATTCGTCTTCGGATCAACTTAACTTTATCCATTGTATCTTGTATCAATTTCGGGCCCTCAATCATTCTCAATCCCTCTTCATCCCAATACAAAGGTTACTGACACTTTCTTCTGTTAAGTCAGAATTCTGATTTCTCGTATAAAGTGATTTTGATGATAAACAAAAGAAACAAAAGTGGATACAAAATGCAAAAGCAGACGATGAAAAAGTAGACGAAGTATATCGCAAGTATCAGACAGCAGATGTTATTGAGCTCAACTGCCTCAACCGTTTCTTTCAAGAATCAAGAAGCAGTTATAAACTCAACTATAAAAAAAGAGTCAGAGTCGAAGAAAAAAAGACACGACACAAGAAACGAAAGTGCTGATACTCTGATCAAATTTTCTGAGAGACATACTGTTAAAACGCAAAAGCGTATTTGTGCGATTACT
>JANZXV010000210.1:21320113-21331276 GCA_027576455.1 Erythroxylum roigii | reverse complement strand
CTATGTAATGAATGTAAAAAAAAAAAAAAGTATGTAATATCCTTTTTGACTTTATCATATGGGATGGGGAAATTTAATTTTGGTCGTTGCACTTGGTCAGTTTGGGTTTTATTCACAAAGAAAGAAAAAGGATGAGCTCATTAAAAGTACCCAAACATTCCACAATAACGAAGACCAAAGGCAATAATGTTAATATCAATGAAAAGGAGAACTTATTCCTTATCTTTTAGGTTTTATTCAGGCGAGAAGACAGTTGTCATCACCATCACTCAGTTCGAAATTTTGTAATGAAGTGAGGTCTGAAGAAGTCTGATAATACATATCCTTACCCCTATATAATAGAGAGTCTATTTTCAATAGACTTACATGCAAATAAGACAAGATATGAATGGTGCAGGTTATTGAGAGAAAAAATAAAAAAATAAAAAATAAAATAAAATAAACAATAATAAATAACTACTATATAAAATACTAAAAAATTCATAGAACTAATAATAATAATAAAAAAAAAATAGGCTAACTTGTGAAGCTTAAAACGGAAGCTAAAAAGTGTGATACCAACAGTTATCCAAAAAAAAAACTAACAGTAGCTTAAGACAGAGACAAGTTGTCAGGAGGCTCGAGATAACAAATACAATACGTAAAGAGTTAGGATAACCTGCAACGTGCAAGGGCGTTTATCGTTTGCCGGGTATACAGACCAGCGTCCCTTCCTCGAAGGAACCTCAAACGAGGAGACAGTGTTTTGAGTTAATTGTTTTAGACGAACCAAATTACAAATAAAGCATATTATAATATCATAATTAAGAATTTAATACTTAAATCAAATCAAATCTATCAATCTACTTAAGCAGCCCTTAGAATTGCAGGAAGAGCATAAACCAGGGGTCCACTCGCTCTTGTTTTCCGTATCTGCCTATTTCTTCTTTCCTATAAACCTCCGATTCCATTTCATCTCTGCTAACGTCACACATCATATCTAATTTACTGTTTAGCTTTTCATTCAACAGGTTGCTTTCGGTTTTTCGTATCCCCTTATTTTCTACTTATCTTGCTTTCTTCATTTTGATCCAAAATTTAATCTCCTCTTTCTATATTTTCCTTCGATTCTGTGGAATTTAGGCGATTTAAGTAAGTTGGGATCTATTTTTAGGGTTTTTCATGCTGATTTCATATGATATCATCGTCTGAACGCCGTGTTTCGATTATATTATGATGTCATGAGGGTTTTGGTATTCAACTTTGGTTTTGTGAGGTTGAATTTTGATTGCAAAGTAACGTCAAGTATACTTAGAAGCTGAAGAGAGGTTCTTTTATACGATATATTAAGAGAAATTTGTGTTGTTTTGTTGATAACTTGACCCAATTTGTGGACTGAAGAGGGCGGAAAAAAAAAACCATCTTTCGTGATACCGAATTACATAATTTAGACTGAATATGTAAAATAAGTGTCATTTTAATATTGATTGATTACCTGTGAGCATTAGATGTTATCGTTGAAGTTGATGCATCTGATCTCTGTTTAGAATTGCTTTACTTATACTTGGTTAAATAGTGGGTCTTTTATTGTAGGAATAATGATTCGGCTATTTAAAGTAAAGGAGAAGCAGAAGGAACTTGCAGAGAATGCTAATGGAGGGGCACCAATGAAAAAGCAATCAGCGGGAGAGTTGCGTCTGCATAAGGGTTTGTTTCTTACTTTCATACGTTTGCCAGGGTTTTAGTTTAAATGTTTTTATCGTTTATTGCTGAAAATCTTTGCTCAGATGGTTTTCCACTGTATGGATAGTACGTTAATGTGCTTCTAGAGGGGAATGTTCAAGCAAATCGGTATTGAAGCTCAGTTGTTAACAACTATGATCTGATCTTAGTACATATGATATTCGTAGGCTTGTTTTATTTGTAATATACTGATATCACAGCTCTAGCATATTCTTTGAAACTTCTTTAAGAAACTGATCGATTAGCTTGCCTTGTACTTATTAGTGAAATGTGAAGAACTTCTGCATTTCTTTTGTTTATGTCAATCCCTTGGAATCCCAAGAAACTATAGTATGATTGTGCGACCTACTTGTTCTTTATTAGGTTTGGGATTGTCATGCTTCTTCTCATTGAACAGTTTAGCAATTAGGCTTAGTTTTAGTGGCACCATCCATCTTTGGCAGAAGTATAAGCTCTTGATGGTAAAGATATATAGTTTTATTATGGATGGTTTGGGACTTTGTCTCTATAAGGAAGTTAAACATATCGTGGAGATGTAGAAAGAATTCAAGTTGTTCTCTTTCTATTTGGATACACGTGATGCTGGAGTTATGACTCAGAATGAAATGAATATTATGTAGGAGGATCAAGATCATGTCAATGTCACTTATTGGGGTTGATTAAATGTTACCTGTAAATCTGAATTTTTCTCATCATTTTCTTAGTGTTGTTGTCAAAGGCTGGAGAGTTCTAGCAGTAAATGTTTTTCCTTTGATTAAAGAGAAGTCAATCATTGACATTTCAATTTTGTCTCATCATTCTCTTCAATATATAGTTCACAAAATCACTGAACCTGATACGTATTTTCATAGCCAAAGGAAACTTGACTTCATGTTCTTTATATTATGTCCTTAATGTCGTTTTGCAGATATTTCTGAGCTCAACCTACCAAAATCGTGTACCATATCATTCCACAATGGCAAGGATGATCTCATGAATTTTGAGGTTTCAATCCGACCAGATGAAGGGTATTACTTGTAAGGATCTTTTTCTGAAGCATCTTATCCCTCTGTGGGGACATAATTTCCTTAGCTTTTGGATCTCAGATATTTGTTTGATTGCTCATTTAAACACAGTTATTTAACCAGACTTGAAATTTTCATTTTAGAGGTGGCACATTCACTTTCACTTTCCAAGTGTCACCCATTTATCCCCATGAAGCACCAAAGGTTAAATGTAAGACTAAGGTAAGCATGCAAATTGATGTTACTAGATTTTAGTTTTTCTTTTGCAGCCTTGTTACTTTGAAATTGTGATTTGGGTATTTGGATGTCTGAGTATATATTCTATCTTTTACTTGCAGGTTTACCATCCAAACATTGACCTGGAAGGAAATGTCTGCCTCAACATTTTGCGAGAAGATTGGAAACCTGTTCTTAACATAAACACCATCATTTATGGATTGTTTCATCTTTTCACGGTATTTTTTGCTATGTATTCAGGTTCATCTATGTGAATATGTATCCATCGGAAAATCTCCCTTTGACAGTACTAGTTTCAAATTCTGCATGCAGGAACCAAATTTTGAGGATCCTCTCAACCATGATGCTGCTGCAGTGTTGAGGGATAATCCAAAGATGTTCGAGTCCAATGTTAGAAGAGCAATGGCTGGAGGGTACGTGGGGCAGACTTTTTTCCCTCGATGCGTGTAGCTCCTCTTGGTGCAAGAAGTGCGAACTCTCCATATGTTACCAATGCTTCCAAGCAAATGGTTGTAAACTAGCCCCCAAATTTCATTCAGTTATCCTTACTGTGTTGTTGGTGGACCTGGGCATCAGTTCCTGAAAGGAACAATATGTATTTGTTGCAACAGTTGCAATTTGTATGTTGACTTCATTTATTATCTAATGTGGAACAAGGGTGGATGGGCTTTAGCGTGGCATGGATGCACTGATCATCGTTTCTCCCTCTTCCCCCTCTCCCCTCTTGCTTGTGAGTTTGTATAAATTTGCAGCGTGAACATTCTTTCTTCTACCCCTCTTCTTATCTAAAGAAATTGAGTTTAGACGCTAGTGTGCCTTTGTTTGCTATGTCTTCCCATGGCAGCATTTGTTTTCTGGATCATTCTTGAATTGGGAAACTGCTGCATATGACGCGACAGAACCTGTTGCCTGAGACTTGGAAGGTATATCATAGAGCATGCAACTGTGAAAGTCATCCAAAAACAGTTCTATTCTTGAGAACTGCATGTCTACGCATCGCGTCCACTGAGCCAACTTCAAATGGGAAAAATTGCAGACCACCGACTCACTCTGCGTGAGCAGTTGCATTCAACCATCTATTAATGTCAAGTTGGCGAAGCATATTTGTAGAAGTTGCTAAAGAAGCCAAAGCCAAAAGATCATGGACAATTTTTGATGATTTGAGTTCGTGAACAATCCAGTTAAAAACAGGGAAAGTACCAAAATTACAATACAGACGTGGTGATCAGTTGAATTACCAAACGTATAGCATTGCTTTAAGAAATAATTGAAAAAACCTAAATGATCCAAGTGTAAAAGCTAGTCAAGTTTTAGGTTTCCAGAGGGCTTCCTGGCTTGGTTCCTTAATGCACGTAGCCTGATTGCCTAAAGATAAAAGATCTCTGTAGTCGTAAACAGTGGAAGTCTTTCAATCACAGAATTCTGCAGTCATGCATTCTTAGAAGGAGCTGCTCATTTGAGCCCTTCTTCTTTTGAACTTGCCATTCTAGCATTTTCCCGATCTTCTTTAAAATATTTATATAGTGGAGAGTAAAACAAACTACATAAACCAAAAGGAAGTGCCGTCATTGCGAGAAGCCCCCTAGACAGTGCGAGAGCCTCCCTCGCAGAACCTTTTACTGGATCAATGGACTTCGAATCATACCCAAACATCCTCTCTGAAAGAATTCCAACTAACGGAGCAGCAAAGGACGAGAATGATCCTTCGAAAGCACGGTCGAATGCATAAATCATTGTTCGATGCTTCATAGGAACCACTTCAGCAAATATTGGGGCATTGACAGCAGAGCCATTCCAGCTTATAGTTAGGCCCATCATGAAAAGGGTAACAGCAAACGCTGAGTAGCTGCCTACTGACTGGGGTATCATTTTGAGGAGGTACCAAGAGAATGGGATGCCCATGAAGGCGCTGAACTGTGCACACATGATGCGTCCGGAGTGGGGATAGATACCTGCCATTCTATCTGCAATCACTCCACCAAGAAGACTTCCCAAAGCGCATCCAGCAGCAAAGAGACTTAGAAGCGCTGCAGTGTAATTATGATCAAAGCCTGAAATATGAACAATATCAGAGCTTAATCAAAGGTGCATGCAATAAATGCTAACACTGGATATGTCAAATAAAAGCAAATGCAGATGCTTATGTGTAAATTCCCTTGTGAAACTAATAATGGAAATTTTGCTTAAATAATTGAAGCGGATCTTGAGCATTATTGGTGCATGGAATTTTGCAAAGGACATTCATTCCAATTGATGGGATTGTAACAACAGCGGAACTTCAATTCAATCTAAGGAATGCAATATGTAATTTCAATAAAATTGAAGTTGCTCTCACCTATTAGTTCAAACCACATAGTAAAAAACACCATGGCAGTCCATGGTAGGGAACCAACAATGCCTTGCAAGACAATTATCTGAAACGTTTTCACCTTTATGACAGCTTTTGTGGCCATCCATGATTCTTTCCAAATGAATGACGCGCTCAAACTCGATTTTCCATCTTGTATCAACTCATCCCTGCAGCCACAGGCAGTCAATTCATTAAATGCACAACACAGACACATAAAAGGACTTCTTGATCACCTATTCCATCAAAAGAAACAAGACAAAAGAAATTATATCTTTCACGACAACCTTATTTCTGGTCTATTATATGTTGCCAAAAAACATGGAAGACCAAAAGGAGTAACAAAGGATTAGCACCTCTCGACGCTCTCTTCAGGGTCACGGGTTTTACTCATTGTTTTCCTTGGGTCAACCACGAATAAGTAAACAAGAAGCCCGATCAGTGAGCTTAAAGTTGCCATCATGATGAAGGCTAAGCGCCATCCAGGAAGAGCACCATACTGCTGACCAGCCATAATTGTTGCAATAACCCCACCTCCTATGCCACCCAAGCTACCAATAAGACTTAACATCCCAAATCCAGTACCCCTCACACTTTCCGTGTAGCTATCTGCAATAAAAGACTGTAGGGCTGGTATTACAATAGCCAGTCCAAAGCCATTTACTGCTCTCCAGACTGCAACTTGTAAGAAATGCTGACTTGCACCAACTGCAGCAGTTGACAGCGCCCAACACAAAGTACCAATAGCAAGAACAGTAGGACGGTCATGGATTAGAACTAGTACGCCTGCTAGGGGTGATGACATTCCCTGGACAAAGTTCCTTAAGAAAGTAAGGTAACCCAAATCTGAGGGGCCAGCGTTGAAAGCTTCACTAACTTCTTTGTAAACAGAAGGAAGTAGATTTTCGTCGGCGCGTTCCATTATAGCAGCCATGTTTATGAGAATGAGAGAAATTGAGACTCCAAAAAGTGTTCTTGCTCTGTTTTAAGTAAAATGTTGTTAGAATGCAGTAAATCAAGTAAATCTAAGTAAGACGAACAAAAGCGTAAAGTTTCTATAATAGAAGTGCTGTCAGCTGTGCCTCAATAAATGAAATATGAGAGAGAGGCCAATAATTGTAAGCACACATAACACCTCCAACAAAACATCATAACATAACGGTTTTCTCATTAACATGGGCTTGAAAGGAGCTTCACATCAGTTAGGGAAAACCACCAAATATTAAGACAGAACATGGAAGACGAACAAAATCTCCTCCACTTCCTTAACCTGTCAAATCTTCCATCCCAGATCTATCAAACACTACTTCTACCCTAGTTAAAAGTACAAAACATAAAACATGTGCGAAAGAGACCACTTACTTCATGGCTTCCAGTTTTCTGGGAAACGTTGTGTTGGATTGAGAAGAACTACCAAATCCTAAACGGTTTCGTATATGGGCCATCAATTGAGATTCTCGCCCATCCTACGATAACGGAAGAGCAATGAATAAAAATGCATCTATGGCGGATCTCAGACCCCAACTTGCGTTTTTCTAATTTCTGACACTTATGACTCCTCAGGAATCACAATATTTTACTTGTATCAAACACTACTGACGGATAAATTACGTTTCCAGATAGAAAAGACGAAAAGACAAGCTTGAGCTCAAACAGTAGCATGTGCTCTCTCTAGCTTGGTGGGAATAGCTTGGATAACATTGAAAACTGTCATTATACTAAGAAAATACTTCTCGACGCCTAAGGAGGAATCTTCTCTCTTCGATGGCAAATCTTTCTGCATCTTTTTTATTTTTGCGCTGAAGGGAGCTTTAAGCTGAACTCATCATTTGACCGGTGAAGAGCGTACAAATACAAGATCGCAACGTGGATTCACTTCTTTGAAAATGGCTTCCACCCTTCCTGCTTCTGATCCCAATTAACGTTGACTTCTGCCTAATTGCCTCACGCATAAACAACCAACTCCAGTGAGTTGGGCTGGTTCCAAATCAAGTGCGTCGACGGATACCCAAGTCCATCATGACATTAACGGACATAACTGGCGGTTTACTCTCGGTGGCTATGTCATGTTTGGGCCAATACGTAGGTAGTGACGTGATCATGGGCTCAGACAAATGCAAACTGAGCTTTCGTCGACTCACCTAAACCTACGCCACAGGTTTTTCTTCCACAAAGAAAATGTCGTGTCAGACGTTAACGCAGTTTAAGGTTTGCAGCTGTCGCCCAATGTTCGGTTCAGATCCTCTCTATCCAGCATTTTGTTCTAATCTTTTTCTACACTAAAAATGACATCGTTTTAGGTATAAATGGACATAAATCAACGCGTTTGTACGTTAACTCTACTTAAAATCGATAGACTCGATTTGAATTCATTGAGATTTAAATTGGGAGCAGGTTGTTTTTTTTATAAATTTTTATGTCAAATGTATTTTATTGAAATAACGTGATTTTGTTTTAAAACAACATTAAATTAAATAAAAAAACTATCGAGCTCAAGACTCAAACTGTCAACTCTCAATCTATTTGAACTTTAGGTCGGATTGAGAGCCGGTTATTAGATATAAAGGATTAACTTCCAAAGTCTAGAAATTATATTTAGAAATGCTGCTCTAATTTTCTTCGAGACATTTATTTTTTAACGAGATTAGCTTAAAATTAACTAGATGAACGCAACGTTTAATAATGAAAACATCTCTACGTGAATTGGTTCCTTCTGTCTTTTCTTCCCTCAAGTTTACACAAAGGAGACGAATAACTTTGCAATAAGTTGAAAACAAAAAGTTCTATAACCGGTAGAATCATAACACGAATATAAGTATATAATTCTTTATTTTATATGCATACGAACGATTCTGTTAACATAATTTATGTGATGATGTTCTATAGTATATATTTCCTAACATATTTTGATAAAATAACTCTCATTATACATTTATTAAGATATATATAATATAAATCGTTTTAAATAAATACATTTAGAAATCAAAGGTATAACAACAGCTAACCAAGGGATAATAATTACATATAATTGTATACGGAGGATGTATGTTTGAAAAGTTTTGTGTAAAGTTTTTTCCAGTTAACGTTAGCTTTTAACCATTTACCATATATTGTGATAATAGTACACTCATTCTCGTTTATAAGAATAAAAAGTCTTATGAAAATCAAGTGTCTTACCTTGAGAGATCATAGACATTTATGACTTTTTTTTAAGACTTATAATCATGATCACTTTTATACTTATATTAAATTGTTTCATTTATATTGTCTCACAAAGAAAATATTTACTAATTATCTCATGTGCAAAAAGGAGAGATAATTATTGTTAATAAATTTTTCGTGGAGTAACTCATTGTTGAAACGTAGGTGTTACTAATAAATCATGCATTAGAAGGGATAAGTAGTGGTATCATTTATGAGAGCTACTACTTATTACATCACTTTACCTATACCAATAATAATGAAGTTGCCATTAATTATGGCCATGATTTTTTTTTGTTGGTAAGTACATGTCACTTTAATTTGATAATGATATTATCATTAAATTGTATTTTAAGGTTTGATTTAAATAGCATAACAATTATCATGTGACCTCATGATAATTGGTGATCTACTTTATAGTAATGATAATTAATATTGTCTAACTGAAATAATGTTATTGTAGTTTTTAAATTGTGATTTCTATCTTCCATTTAGTAATACAATTTTAAAATTAATATTGAAACATGTTTTGTAACACCCAATTCATGCATCACATTATTTCACATAACCATTATTGTACAGCTATTTTCACAATGAACATTCAGAAATATCACATAAATGCACTCCAGCAGCAAATCACAGTCATTTTACGGTGGCACATTTAGAAGTATCACATAATTGTACTTAAGCAAATTTCGTAAGTTCACATTCAGAAATACCACATGCTTCCAATAATAAGTATCAAGCATTTTCGCCTTTCATTCAATCCAAATTTTCACTCAAATGCATATTACATGCGTATGTGACCCTTTTCCATTTCATCACGGTGTTGTGACCGAGCGCCTGAACTGTCCCAATATGGGCGCATTATGCGTTAAACGCGTTTTAGAAGTAGGAGAGCCCTCTAAGTATGCACTACTTCACAGTTTTAGGGGTAGGAGAGCCCTCTGGGTATGCACTACTTCCCTTCGAGCTCGAGGCTCTCATACAGTGAGCTTGTAGCTTTCGGTGGCTGCTCCGGTCACAAATGTTATTATCTGTTCATGCATTCATGTATGAATGCATCACTCACAATTATCTATCCCATACATATCCGTGTATACATTTAACACTCTCATATATCAATGTAATTTAGCCAGTTTATATTCAGTAATATCACAGAATATTTCATAAAACATATTCAGAAATATCACCTGATTGGATTACAGTAAATCATAATATACAAGGCATTCTTGCCTCTTTCCCATGTACAAATATTCAGTCAATTGTGTATGCAATGTATATGCCTAATTTATCAATATATCACAAACAGTGAATGTAGCACATCAGAGGCAAAACAATTGAGTACAGTAATAACAAACAATTTCACAATTAACACATCAAGAACACTTCTATGTCAGATCTCCCAATTCATCGGATCATCTGTCCGGAATCCAATCAGAATCAAACACAATCCCTAATCCCACCATTATCTCCGCAGTAAGCATATGATAATTGAGAAAAACCATCTCAGTCACTCACCTGTACTTCCAAGCTAATACCTGGAAGTTTTAGTAACGTCGGTAGATCGACGCTCCAAATGTGCCTCTATAACAGTCATAATATGCAATGATTACCAAAAATCCAATCAGAAATATTTCAGAATGCATATGTAGTGATTAAAATGTGTACAATGCATGTTCATGATATTCCCGGCATAAATCTAAAAATTTCCATCACAAAATTCCGTCTACAAATTTGAAATATAACGGAACTGAAATCACTGAATTCGGACCTCTATAGGTCCAAAAATTAATAAAACAGTGACCAGAAAAATAATTACCCGATCCCCGTACTTTGGCCCAACAAATTCATGTTAATTTCACCTCTAAAAATTCCCAATTCCTCATAAAATGAAATTAAATATTTCACAAGTCTGATGTCTCAAGAATCAGGTCAATCGGACGTCGGATGAAAAAGTTACGATCAAAAGAGTGGAAAAATTAACATATAATCAACACAAAATCAAAAACTCGCAGCTGGCTCGCGAGCCGCAGCAACACGGAGCCGCTCGCGATCACGACGGCTCACGATCACGAGTTCCCAAATAGCCTAGCTGGCTCGCGATCGCGAGCCGCGTAATCAATCGAACCGCTCGAGAGTGCGACGGCTCGCACTTGCGCATCGTATAAAATTTGGCCATCTCGCGATCGCGAGTTGCTGCCTTCCCCCGTTTTTTTCCTTTCCTCCATCCAAATTCTAACATGCATAACTCTTCACACGATTATCAGAAAATTACAACCCATATCTCGTTGGAAATATCATGGAAAACTCTACAAGTTTCATGTAGGACACAAAAATCAATTTCACCCCTAAGGGTGTCAAAAATACTGCCTTCACAATGTATCTCAAAATAGGGCAGTATTTTGTAAAATCCATAACTTCTCATTCTCTTTGCTAAAAATTACAAGCTTTTGCCAAATGAAAGATCAGAATGTGTCCTACAACTTTCATGATAACATGTAACTAAATTCAATTGCTAAATGGGTCAAAAAATTCAATGAATGATGCTGCCTCTACATTTGACCTTAACAGAACACCAATTTTCTAAAAATCATAACTCCTTGCTCCAATGTCGAAAAATTGCATACTTTATACCCATGAAAAGATCAA
>JANZXV010000210.1:21289818-21301701 GCA_027576455.1 Erythroxylum roigii | reverse complement strand
TATTATTAATTAAATATAACTAATTAAAATATAACTATTCATTAATTACGATATTAATTAATTACAATATTTTAATTAATTAATTAAATACAATATTTTAATTAATTAATTAATTACAATATAATTAATTATTATTATTATTATTATTTAATTAATTACATTATATTTAATTAAAACATAACTATTGATTAATTAAAATATTATTATTTAATTAATTACATTATATTTGATTAAAATATTATTATTAATTAAAATATAACTATTCATTAATTAAAATATTATAATTAATTAATTAATTACAATATAATTAATTAAAAAATAATTCATTCATTAATTAAAATATTGTAATTAATTAAAATATAATTTATTTTGTAATTAATTAATTACAATATTTTTTACAAACCAACCACTTTCAATGGTAATGGTAATCATTCCTTTATCTTAACCAACCATCATAATTATAATGATTATATCCATTCTCATTACTCTCTATATTCATTCTCATTCCTATTCTCATTACTTCTTATGAACTAAGCGCCCCCTTAATAAGAATATATCAGATATTTTATTGACTTTTTTAATAAATGTGCATTTCTTTAAAACGATACTTATTATTAATGGGAGGAGAGAGTAAATTTTTACTTTCACTTTCCACAAACGCAGATCGAGGTGATGATGTCATAAGAAACAGTTTGGCCATTTTTTAAACACCATCAGAAATCTGGGTCTTCCAAGAAGCACCATAACCATGTCGATCGCATGATTTGCTTGCAAAGTTCCCTCCTTTACACGCTCTTCAAAGTGGGTAGGAGAGGCATAGCATATGGAGTTCTTGTGAATGTCGTTTTCATGCCCAAAAAGGGGTTTTGATCTGCTCTATTTTTACTTTTCTGTATCAACTTATTCCATTTCATGCATGTGTGAAAGAGGAATGCCAAGAGAGAGCTTCGAGAATCTAAGAAAGCGGCATTGTTTTCCTATACAGCTTCAACAAAGAAAGCGCTAACCTTGTTATAAAAACAAATCGCACATTCAACTCACGCATATAGAGAACCGAGAGAGAGAGAGATAGGGACTTAAAGGCCTTGCTTTTTCATTGGGTAAGATGACCGGCGGTGGATCTTCAGGGAGGACGCCGACTTGGAAAGAAAGAGAGAACAACAAGAGAAGGGAGAGGAAGAGAAGAGCAACAGCTGCTAAGATATATTCAGGGCTTAGAGCTCAAGGCAACTACAAGCTTCCTAAGCATTGTGACAATAACGAGGTCTTGAAAGCTCTGTGCGCTGAGGCTGGCTGGATCGTTGAAGAAGACGGCACCATTTATCGCAAGGTTCACTATTTAATCTCTCTTTCTTCCTTTCTCTAGTAGATCTGCTTTCGGAATTTATTTCTTCTGTTGTATATTTTGGTTTTCGATGTTAGTTATCACAAACTAGAAACTATTTCAGTTGATATTTTCTCTTGTTCTCTGTTCTTTGATTTCTTGTTTCTCTTTTTACTTCTATTCAAGGATTTTTCTGGTCTAATTTCGATTAAACCCATTTACAATTTCGAATTACGATTTGGATGATGTAATAGTCGTTTTTGTACAATTTGATCTATAAGAAAGAAGTCAGCTTTTGGAAGTTGCTTTCTGCTTGAATAACTTGTATGTGCTATGTCTGTGTGTTCATTTGAGCTTTCTCTCTCTTATTTCCGTTGGTGTTGTGTCTAGTCCCTTGCTAAGATCAACAAGAAATCAATTCCGTTTCTTTTTCATCCATGGATGTCATATTGTCAAGGTTTATAGTTTCCAATTTATCAACACATTGACTCGTTCCATTTTTTTTCTTTTGACAGGGCTGCAAGCCACCGCCAAGTGAGATTGGAGGCACTTCATCAAACATAAGCGCCTGTTCATCTCTTCAACCAAGCCCACAATCCTCAAATTTCCCCAGTCCAGTGCCTTGTTATCATGCTAGTCCCACATCCTCCTCATTTCCAAGTCCCACTCGATTCGATTCAAACCCGTCATCATATCTCCTCCCGTTCCTCCGCAACATAGGTTCAATCCCCACAAACCTTCCACCGCTTAGAATATCCAGTAGTGCTCCTGTAACTCCACCCCTTTCTTCCCCTGCTAGGAATTCCAAGCCCAAACCTGTTTGGGAATTGCTTTCAAGTGGCTCCCTAAACTCATTTCATCATCCCCTTTTCGCTGCCTCTGCCCCTTCAAGCCCTACTCGGTACCACCATCTCACACCAGCTACCATACCAGAATGTGACGAGTCTGATGCATCTACTGTGGACTCTGGCCGGTGGGTTAGCTTTCAGGTTGCTGCACCGCAAGCAGCCCCTCCTTCACCAACTTTTAATCTTGTGAAACCAGTAGCTTTACGGAGTGATCTTCACGATGGAATTGATCCAAATGTAGGGCAAGGCTGGGCTGCTGCAACAGCCACAGAGAGGGGGAGAACCTCGGAGTTTGAATTTGAAGATGACAGAGTGAAACCATGGGAAGGGGAGAAAATTCATGAAATAGGCACAGATGATCTTGAGCTCACTCTTGGGAGTGGAAAGGTTCGCGGTTAAGCTTCCATTGGATGATCTTATTTGGGTTGTAAGAAGTTTAGAAGTAGACTACTTGAAGTTGCCTACCAATTGCCATCTTCACTGGTTTGCGGGAATTCGTTAGCTAAATGCATGCATTGATTGAGGGTTACCTGTAACTCCTCTTTATGTGGAGAACAATGATCACATGTTTCTCCACATTCTATCTTTCGGTATTAGATGTACAGTTTTAGTGTCTGTTACAATCTGAGTTCATCAGATTCAACTGTTGTTGAGCCAAAATTCTCGCATGTTTCAAGAAAAGTACCCAAGTCCCAAATTTTCTCAAGGGGCAACGGCTCAAGTTAGTGATTTGCGAGTTACTTCTCCTGTTTACCTTTACGGCATTATGCTCAATTCGTTGTTTATCATAGAATCCTGCTTTAAATTGTCAAAGAGATTGCCTCACAATCTTTGGAATTATTGATTTTCTCCATCATTGCTTGTTTATATTTGTAGATCACTGCCTGTTTTACGTTTCGGGTTTAAGTATTCCACTAGTCTTATCATAGATAAAGCCCTACCCACAATCCGGCCAACGGAACCAAACATTCAGATAATACTCGTTATGCGTATGACAGTTCTTGGCATCTGAAGCCTAGCTTTCTTCTACGCGGATTGTATGAACAAGGCAGGTGGTTTCTGCCGAATCTGTGGTGGCTTTAGCAGGTCAAAGGCGCAGCATAGAACCAGAGCTCATTGGGGGTCCCCTTTACCATGCCGCCTGCACCATGTGGAGTGTTTTGTGCATAAGACATGTGAACCCATGTCGTATCTTAAAAAGGTGCACCAACTATTGTATCTACTTTCGCCTCTCTCAATTATTACCTGTCTTAAAATGGTCCTTTGCCACCGAGTCTTTGTTTGTACTCTTTTCTGTGTAATCTGTGTCTTCGATTGTACGTTACAATTATAACTGTTTACATGTTGAGGCGCTGGTCCTACACCAGGAGAATTGATATTTTGAAATGAGTTAGGCCAATTGGTTAAATTACATTTACAATTATATTTAAAAATTTTGAAGTTTTATCTAATTTTATAGTATTAGTTAAATTATTGAAATTGGTAATAAAATATTTGAATTTTCAATTTAATTACAAATTAGCTCACCCATCATCTTTTGCCAAAT
This sequence comes from Erythroxylum roigii, assembly GCA_027576455.1. Classification (NCBI taxonomy): domain Eukaryota; kingdom Viridiplantae; phylum Streptophyta; class Magnoliopsida; order Malpighiales; family Erythroxylaceae; genus Erythroxylum; species Erythroxylum roigii. The sequence goes on along the minus strand of JANZXV010000210.1, from coordinate 21,297,983 downwards.
AAGTATCTATACATATTTATACATAGAGAGAGAGAGAGGGAGAATTCTATTTTTATAGAATAAATTGTAAAAATTCAAAACGTTACTTAATTTTTTAATATTAGTCTAAATTAAAAAGTAGTACTAAAATATTTCAACTTTTAATTTTTCGCAAAAATAGTCTACCATTGGACTTTTTTTTTTTTAGGAAACAAGGGAAAGAAAAACAAAAATGACTAGTGCGTAGCGCGTCGACCCATAAGGGTACGAGTGTAAAGGGTGCCATTGAGGTCCCGGGAAATGATATCCAAAATGCTCGGTGGCGGCTCCTGAAGGAAATGCGTGCCCGGTTCAGTGAAAAAGGCTAAGTAGGCCAAATGATCTGCACACTTATTCCCTTCGCGATATGTATGCTGAAGTTGCACCTCCCAAGCTAGTAGAAGTAAGGCTCGCAAAAATAGTCTACCATTGGACCTTTGTTAACAGTGCTAAAGTGGCTAACTACGTCATCTAATTCTTTTATCATGTGGCTGATGTATGTACTATCATTGTCACGTGTCAAAATTTATATTTAAACTAATAAAATTCCTAAAAAAAAACTAACCCAATTCTCTCTTCCAAATCTCCTCATTTATGCTTCATTTTTCTTCTTCTCTAATTCCTAATCAACAAGCATCTTATACCTACAAACAGGCCAGGACTCGTATATTTCCAACCACTTCTTCATACAATTCCTATGAAACATATGTTTGCAGCGCATTTTCTTAATGACAACACCAAGTTCCCCCTCTTTCGAACATATACTGCATGCACCATCTTTACCATTAATCTCTTCAATCTTCACACTTGGCATGCCCTTTAATGATGCCTTTGACCATATTTTGTAGCCAAGTTTCGAAGTAGAGAGTTCAAGATTTGAGCTCCTTCAATCACCACCATCCTTTAGGTGAATAGGTTGATTAAGACGATTCTTTCACTTAAGGTGGTTCTTTCTTATGCTTCTTCAACCAAGTCTTGGGGGTTTTAGTTTTGGTTATGTCCTACAACAATGCTGGCCGTCTTAGGCGACGCAGCGACACCAACGATGGTGAAACTCAATACAAAGGGTAGATATTCCCTTCAATCTTGCTTTCATCTCCTTTCCCCATGCTTTCTATTTTATAGCATTGGCAACAACAAGTTCAAGTGAGTTTTGAGAATCAAGTAATTAGAGCAACCACCAATTGTTTAAGGAAAGTCCCAAATAGTGGATTTATGACATTTTCTCTTTTTGGGTAACTTCCCTCTTCAAGAAACCTAATGGAAGCCTCGGAGGGAGGCTTCATGGCTCCAAAAAACATGCTCAAACATTTTTGTTCTCTATTTGAATCATTGGAAATGAGATCTACAGAATTCAACATCTGGAAAAAAAGATCTTGGAGTAACATTGTAGCAACATCGAATGGTGTTGTGACTCCACCTCTAGAGATGTTGCAGAAGGGAAAAAACATTGGTGTAATACACTGGTGGGTTTTTTCCTTAGCAAGAGACCAACATTCCCACTAATGCACAATTGGGCATAGACAAGATGGGGTGAAAAGGGCCTGACAGGATCCTGTTAATTGAAGAAGAGTCATTTATATTTAAGTTTACAGATGAAGAAAGTCTTGACAAAGTCATAGAATTCGGACCTTGTCATATGGGAGGAAAACTAATGTTTCTCTAAAAGTGATCTCTTGGATGAGAGGTTAACAGATCTTGTATTGATACCATTCCTCTATGGATAAATATGCACAATATTCCTTTGAAATATTGGACTTTGGATGGGCTAAGCTTTATAGCTAGCTCAATTGAAAGACCTCTAGCTTTTGACTTAGCTACTGCCAAATTAGAGAAGGTATGTTGTTGGCCCTGAAATTTCTCTTGATGAATAAACATGATTTAAATTAAATTTGAGGTCTTTATAAATTAATTATTTTGGAGTTATTTTATTATGTCAAAGTTAGTAGGATTTGTTGCATGGGTTAATGGAATTAAAGTGTTAAGGCTATAAGAATGTTCAAGGGTATTTTTGGCAAGACACTTAAGGATAAAAGATATAAGGCATATAAGGAAAGGCAAAATAGGCATTTCATACTCATTAAGGGTAGGATTGGAAGATTAAAATGTGATCTTGTATTTAAGAGAAGGAGAAAACGTGAATTAAGAGAGAAGAATGAAAATAGAAGAGAGAAAGAAGAGTTTCGGTGGAGAAGAGAAAATAAGCTAGGTTTCGATTTTTCTTAGCCTTCAAGAGAAATTTTGAGGTTGTTCAAAAAGAGAAAAAAGGTAGAGGAAGAGGAGTGCTTCTATTAGAGCCAAGAAACTCTTCATTTGGTGAAGAATCAAAGTAAGATCATTTTGAATCTTTTGGATTTTTGGAAGGATTTTAGTGCATGGAGTTTAGAAAATGCTTGGGTTTAAGTATTATAGAGTCAATTTTAGTGAATGTGCTTTATGGGTTTTCAAATTGGAATTCCTATTGAATTGAGATTTTTGCCAATGTTGAAGGAAATCAAGAGAGGCAAGAGGAGAAAGGGGAGAGACAATTTTTTAAGCAAAGTTTTAAGCAAGAAAATCAAGGTGGGTTACATGTTTATAATAGAGTTATGAGTCACTAATGTTTTCTTTTGAATCAAGAGAATTAAATAATTTCTATTGTTTTATAAATATTGCATTATTGCTATTTGAATGATTTGAGAAATCTTTATATGTTTGGTATATGAATTTTGTTGATGAATTTCAAAATACAGATGGAATTGCATTGAAACATTTTATGTTATGCCTTGAAAAATGTCATGGCATTTATTATTTTTGAAAAATAAGAAAAAGCATAAAAGTATGATGAAATGATTTGAGCATGAATATTGCTTTTGTTTGGGCAAGAGTGGAACCATTTCGTTCGTCACGTGCACGTTGACAAGAGCCTTCTCTTGGCTGCCCGCTTGTGGCATATGAGATCTGAAGAAAAAGGACTCATTTAGTACATGATGTAAACTTCGGTTTCTTCATTTCGTTTTATGAAACCCTCGAGCTATTTGTTGTGCATTGCATCTTTGAATTGTCAAGTATGGTGCATAATTTGAGTGCTTTGCATTGATGGTTAAATGTATATGCTATGTTTATGTGATGATATTTTAACTATGAGTTTGAGTTAAAATTGTGAATTTGTTTGAGAATTTGAGAACTATGTGTTTTATGAATTTTCTATGACAAATGAACTTTTCAATGGTTTTGCTTGTTATCTGTTATAAACTTGTTACTCACGAACTTTTAAGCTTACCCCCCCTTTCCGTCCCATCTTCAGGTGAAGAGAATGAGATCGAGTAACCAAGATTTGAGGCATCATTCTACTTTTGAAATGTTTTTGTAATTTAAGTTAGATTTTGTAAAAACAAGGCTTTAGACGCATTTCGAGATTATTGTTGGGTTTTGTATCTTTTGTATTTGGGATTTTGATGCTGATGATGTAATATAGCTTAGAATGCCATTAAAGCTTTGCAAAAACTCTTATCCTTGGTGTTAATGAAATATAAATTGTGTATGGATGATGTGAGTTGAAATTAAATATACTTGAAGAAGTTATCAACTTGAGTTGATGATTTTTGAACATGAATTGTTGTTATATATATATATATATATATACATAAGTGAGATGTTATGGAAAAGAAAATAGGAATTATGAATGATGAGATGTAGTTGAATGGATAAGAATGATGTTGCATTAGAGGTAGTGAATTTGGGACAATTTTCAAGTCTTTTATAAGGGTAAATTTGTGTTTTGACTTTAGAGGAAAAACAGTATTAATCTATGCAGAATTAGATAAAGTTGTCTTCTTGGAAGTTGTAGATTATCTTTCTAGCTTTCCAATGCTATATAATATGAAGTTTTTAGACATTGAAGTTAAGAGATATGATCATTATAAGTAGTGATGCTGCATAGATTATATATACATAACAACTATAGTAAGGATGAGATTTTTTTGTATGTGATGAGTCATTTGAGTTGAGATTTGGGAGTTTAATACAACCAAATTGGTAACTAAATGTTTAAGGAGTGATATCGCATTAAAAGAAGCGAATTTGGGAAGATTATGAGTGAAAGTGATGTTAGAATGGATGTAGGAGCCAGTGGAGATGCTTTGGAGAGTGTAGTTAGTAATTTAGAACTTTTGGTGATGTGAGGAAGGCCCAGTAGAGGTCCCTTCGTCTGATTCAGCTTTGACTGAATCCCTTCGTCTAATCCATCTACATTTTTGGAAATTCAAGATTTTGACCCTCTAGATGGAAAAATCACCTTTCAAGGTCTTCATGAAAGTTGTAGATCTCGAAGTTCTCTTTAAAACCATCTAAATAAAACCTTAATTTTATATCTCTAGTGAAACTAATGCCAATTTTCCCGAAACAACTACAATGTGATTGAGGGCAAAATCATGTTTGATTCTTTTGCCCATAACTTCTCCGTCCAAACTCCAAATGACTTGATTTTTTAAGCAATAGTTTCCTAACACATTCCTCTATCTCTTCATAAGAATTTAGAGCTTTTGGTATTGATTTGAAAAGATTGATTGAATCGAAGTAAGCGTATGAGTTGAAGTAATGAGTTTGCTCACGTCTTAAACATTCACATCTATATCACATTTGGAGATATATCACCACAGTGCAATATTTATGTCATATTTGACAATACATCCACCAATACAAATGTGTTGAGTCTTTACCTGTTATATCTAACCATATACTATTTCTCAGTTCTAACATATCCACAAATTTCATTTTCTCATATCATGAAAGAGTATGATTTTTTTCACTAATTCTATCAACTCAAACTATTAACAATTTCTTATGCGTGTCACTTATATACATGCTGTAACATCCCACCCCCGATGGAAAGGGTAGAATAGTACTTTGGAAAAGGGTGAGAGTGATTAGGACTGATTAGAAATCTTCATGCATATTTTAGTGGTGACACAGTGAAATTTTTGCACATGAAAAATAACTGTATATGCATTCATAACATTTCTCGGTATTTATGCCTAAATGAAAATTTGTTGTGAATAATGTGGTATTTGTGTTTGAAAAATTTATTGGAGTGATTTCTTATGTGTTTTACATTTTAAGGAAATTTTAAGAATTTCTCTGGAATTTTCTGGGAAAAATTTTCGGACCGAAAAAATCGCGAAGTGGCGAACCGACTGGTTTTCAGTGCCGAAAATTTCTGTCAAAAGGCACTAGAATGTTGGGTACATTGTATTGGGATCGAAATTGGGACCCTTGAAAATGGATTAAAGATGTAATTTTTATTTTATTAGGATTAATTGATTAAGCTTATTAATTGAACTTTTGTCTTTTTCTTTTCATTGGACAGGTGTCTTGATGACTCATCTTTAATACATTAAATGCATGCTTGCTTCATTCTCGGTTGTTTCTAGTGAATGAGTAAAAAAGATGAGTCTTGCTTGCATATTTCCTTCTTCATCCAAAACCTCCTCCCATTTTCCTCTTCTTTGATTTTCTCCATTGGTTCTAGTTAAACTACTACTCTTTCCTCTAATCTTGAGTGCTTCCCTTTTATGCTTACAAACTTAAGCCTCCTACTTTCTTCCCATGATGATAGCCGTGTATGGTGTTGAGAAGTAGAGAAAGTATAGTAGAATTTAAGAGTTGGAGTTGGAAGCTTTAATTAGGTAAGAATTTAATTATGCCCTTTAAGTTGTAGTGGTTAGATACATTGATTGGAAGTTATTGTTCGTTAATTGTGATTTATGATGCCTTAATTTCATGAAACCTATGGTTTGAGTTGTTGGGTATAATATAACATCCCGGTTCCATACAAAGGATTAGAACCCTAAAAATTTGGTATAAGTGAGATCAATCAAAGAAATTGGGACAGTCCCGGTATAATTGGTAATAAAAGTGGCTGTTTAGAGAATTGTGGGTTATTGATCTTGAAAATTGATTTGGAGAGTGATTTTATTGTTTTTGTAATTTTGGAGAATTTTAGGAAATTTTTCTGAAATTTTTCGGGGATAAATTCCGGACTAGGAAAGGGGCTCTCCTGACTTAAGTTACTAAAATAGTACTCATTGTATCCCCATGGCGCAGGTGAGTTGGTAAGGGGCTCTCCTGACTTAAGTGAGGTCGCAAGTTCGAACCGTCCTCATGTATGCAACCGTTTAAAACTTGGGGTCAGAATTTTGCCTCCCACAAGGGATCTACCTAGTTCGAGCGGGGATTAGTCTGGGTGTGGATGGCTTAAAGGTGTCATCCTATAATTGGAACCCGCCTAAAACATCTCGTGGGAAACCAAAAAAAAAAAAGTTGGAACAATGATAATGGTAAAGGCTTATTTAAATCTATTGTAAAATATTAAGTTAAAAATCATACCTTTATCAAATGTTAAAAAAAAACATTTAAGATCACATTAGTGCTTCATAAATCTAAATTGCCTAGTTATGATATAACATAGGCTAAATTTATGACTCATGTAGTAAAAACTTACCTTAATTAGAATTTAGGGTGCAATTAATATTGTTCTGAAAATGTTAAAATATAACGTAATACCATAAATAACGTTAAAGATTTACTTGAACTTTTTAAAAAATGTTAGGGATAATTCGTAACCTTTTTCATATTTTGGGTCATAGTAAAGGTTTTTATATTCACCATTCAATTTATAAATAATACATAAATATAATATAAATCATATAATTATAATCTTATTATAATTCATTTATGATATATATTTATCTTATATATATCTAAATATATGTAAAAATAATAATACCTTAAAAAATTAAATAACTAACTGATTGAGTAGAGTACATAAAACAATGCTAAACAACTCCAGCTTGAAAATCATAAAACTTCTTTAAATTATGATATTCGAGACTAAATTTAAGCTTCAAGCAATTCTCCCCTTACACTTCATCTGCCAACATGTTCAAATCTAATGCAAAAAACTGAAGCAAGCCAATTCTAGTAAATCCATTGATCGAAACTTGGCATCCAATTCAGTTCCAGAAGTTCAGTCTCTGTAAATGAACCACGGTTATCTCTAAACTTATTAAGATGAACAGTTCAGTTCCATGTTCTGTAAACGCAACAGTAGACAAAGAAAGATCAAATTGCTTATACATTTGGTGAATGGTGGATTGCTATCTATCACTGGGTACTCGGGTTTGGTGGAGGCAGTGATGTTCAGTGTTACATCTTCGTCTTGTTCAGTTTCAGTTCTTCACTTTTAGTTTCAGGTGAGCTTTTGATGAAAGGGAAGCTTCAGGCTTTGAGCCTTTTCAAAAGCCGAAGTCTTGTAGTGAGCCCATCCCATTAAAAAAGCTTTTTTTAAAGCATTTGGATGATATTGAAACAAAAGAGTGACATCTTGTCAAGAATCTTCCAAGGCCAACATTGAACCATCTTCATTAACCTTATTCTCTCTTCAAACTTATTCTCTAATCTGACGTATAGTACTCTGAAGCTGCAGGCAATGGGGTTCCAAGTGAGAATCGCAAGCACTAAACAACTGGTCTTTGGTACTTCCTCGCAAGCAGAAGGTCCTCTCTATGACTTAAGATCAACTCCAGTGAGAGTGATGCTTAATAAACTACTTATCTTCTTCAACAAAATAAGTTCAACACGCTGTACTAATATAAAAATTTGGGCTAAATATATTGTAATTTATTTTTTTTATATTTTAAATTTTATTATTTGCCTTATTATGATATTATATTAAATTTTAATATGATATTATTTTAAAATTATGAATAAACAAAAAAATAATAGAAATATTTATATAATAAATAAATAAATTATTATTAAAATAGAATGATTAAAATATAAAATATCAAATTAAATGTAATTCTATATTATAAACTTTAAAAAAATTTATGCTAAGATAAATAACCAACAAGTAATGATTAAAAATTCAACCGATTTGATTAGTTTAATAGTAAAAATCTTAAACCGTCTAACTTTTCAATTCGGTTTTTAACTTTCTGATTTGATTTATTTTAATAACTCTTATTGCTAAAATTCGATCAATTAATTAATCAATTTTCGTAAATTCATAAATTCTTATAAACTAAAATAAATCGACTAATTTTTATTTAACAATTTTTTTAATTAAACTTCAAATTTTTATACGAGTAACAACAATATCCTTCAAT
>JANZXV010000210.1:21255018-21269131 GCA_027576455.1 Erythroxylum roigii | reverse complement strand
AAAATCATGTTTGATTCTTTTGGCCATAACTTCTCCGTCCGACCTCCAAATGACTTGATTTTTGAAGCAATAGTTACCTAATACATTCCTATATGTCTCCATAAGAATTTATAACTTTTGGTATTGATTTAAAAAAGATTGATTGATTCAAAGTAAGGGTATGAGTTGAAGTAATGAGTTTGCTCACATCTTATGACTCCGAATGTTGGGCTCCGGAAGTGGGGTCCAACATTGTTTGGTATCAGAGCATGAAGATGAACCGATGATAATTAATGGGATTTCATTGAAATGACCCTACAGGGTAATATGCTCACGTTTTATGACTCCGAATGTTGGGCTTCGGAAACAACATCCAACATATGTTTTACAGCAGTACGTGTGGAGGTTAACCCCAAGAAGGCACTCCTAGACTCACTGCCTTTGATGAAGTTGAATGTGGCTAATGAGTTAGTCAAAACTGAAATCCAAGTCTCTTACAACTGGAAGCCTCAGTTGGGGAAATATACCTGGAAACCAACAGGAAAATATTTCAATACTAGAGAATAGAATGAGCTTATGAGAACTGACAAACCTGAAGACTAGTCAAAAGCCAATCCAAATGACCAATCTGTTAATGAAGAAGCACATAACAAAGATAATACAGAGAATTTGCATGCCTTTAAAGCATTTGAGGATATTCTAACTGAAAATTAGAACCTATTGGATATTATTGAAATTGGTAAAAGAGTTGATAATATTGTTCAAATCTTCCTAGCGCAGATTTAGAAGACAAGATATTGAATCAAGAGGGGAATGAGAATCTAGTATTAGCTGAGCTTTTCACTCCTACTTTTAGCAAGTCAAGAAGGAAAAGAAGAAAAACCAAGAAGGGTTGGTAACTTTGTCCTCTTCAATAATATGTTATTTTGGAATATTAGAGGTCTTAATGAACCTCTCAAAGGTTAGGCAGTGAAGGACATTTTGCTAGAAAATAAACCTTTAATTATGAGATTGTTAGAAACCAGAACTAAAGCTCATAATTGTAGAAGGTTATGAATTTTTTGGGAAAGGATTGAACGTATGGTTCCATTCATAACCATCATTATAATGGAAGAGTTATATTTGCTTATAATAAAAGGGAAGTTCAGGTATCAATCATATGCTCTTCAGATCAGTTTATACACTTGAATTGCCACATTATTGAATATGATATCAGCTTCTTCATTTCCATAATTTATGCTATTAACTTCAAATTCCAAAGGGCCAAACTTTGGGATAACTTATCCTCAATTCAAAAATCTTGGGTCATTGCTGGTGACTTGAATTACGTCTTACATCCTACTGAAACTCAAGGGGAAAGAATAAACACGTGTAATCTTAGTAAGGAACTAGAGAGGGTGCTAAATATCTTAGAGGTTACAGACCTTAACTCTGTTTGAAATTTCTACACTTGGAGTAACAAATAGCTCAGAAACAACTTTATTAGGTAGAAATTAGATGGGATATTGGTCAACAAACATTGGCCAAACAATTTCCCCTCCTTATATGCATACTTTGGCCCTCCTCTTTTCTTTTACCACTCTACTATGGAGGTTAGGAATTTTATACTAGCATCAAGATTCAAAGCACCATTCAAGTTGTTTAACTTTCTATCACATAAAGAGGGGTTTCTGAGCTTGGTGAATGAAGTATGGAGTTACAATACATTTGGTCATAAAGATTTTTAGCTCATGAAAAAGCTGAATAGGCTTAGATCTAGACTAAAGTCTTTTCACCATAAGGAACAACCGTCTATTGCTGAATTGCTTATCTATGCTAAGAAAGAGTCGACTAAGGCTCATCAGAAATGTTATCTTTATCCCAATTTCCTTGAATTGAGAAATGATGAGGTTAAAAAGTTAAAGTGTTATAACGAAGATCTAAAGGACCATCATACCTTATTAACGCAGAAACCTAGGATTAATTGGATAAAGGAGGTTGACTTTTTTTTCTAAATTTTTCCCCATAACTTAATGCTAGCTAGGAGAAACACCAATAAAATCAGTGGAATTTTGAATGATGGCAATCAGTTAGTGACTAAAAAAGACATAATTGAAGAGATGATACTCAGTTACATTAAGAATCTAGTTGAGGATCCTAATAACTTTGGTATTCAAAGGCTTTAGGAGTTGACGACTTTTTTTTAAATCAACCATGGACAGAACCTTGAAGGGGATGGATACCCTATTTTATTAATAATAAAAATAAAAAATTACAGATCAGGGGGTTGTGAACTTGATAGCCCGAAACAAATGAAGTTGGCATTAACAAATAAACAACACTATATGCCAACCATCAAATATGTGAAAATATAAAGAAATTACAACTACTAGTATCGCTATTATCTATTACAGTTAAATAGTTCTAACTCTTAGTAGAAGCAAGCCTGACCTATCTAAAGTCAATATACCCCTCGAGGTACAAAGTATCAGTGATTGAGTATTATAGGTGGTCAACCCCTTCAATGAACATCCCAGATTTTCCAAGAAATTTGCTGCTTGATTTTCCTTTCTATAACAATGAAGAAAACCATCCACAAAAGAGAATTTTAGCACCTCAGCTAACCAATCCACCAACTTCCATGGAATCTGAGCTCTACCAAGGCATATATCAGCCAAAACTTTGGAGTCTAACTCAACTATTACCAGATAATTGGGTAATAATTCAGCACAAAGCTTCAATCCTTGTAAAAGAGATTGTGTTTCTGCTTCTAGACTTGTAACCTGTTGGCAATCATATTCATCTCCTAAAGGTTGCAATCTTTACAATTCAGAGTCCAGTAACTCCCTAGGAAGTAATCTTTGTGTTATTCAAGCTCATCCCTATGAAGGCCTTAGGCTCGGATCGTTGCAATGCTCATTTTCTCCAACCCATATAATAGATCACAGGTTTATTACTCACATATATAGTTATGGATTTTATGGTTTTAGGGAAAATGCTTAGGGAGATTAACTCTTCCTACATTTGTCTTATTCCAAAACAACCCAATGTTAATTCCCTTAATGACTACAAACATATTTATTGCTGCAACATTGTTTATAAACTGATCTCAAAGGTGCTTACTAACAAACTAAGAGAAACTTTGCATCATTTTGTTTATGCTTCATAAAGGGCTTTTATTCCTAGTAGGAAAATTTCAAACAATATCCTTCTTGTGCAAGAGCTACAAAGGGAATACAATACAAGTAAATCAATTAAAAGCTACTATATGAAAATTTATTTTTCCAAGGCCTTTGATAGGCTCAACTAGAAATTTGTTACTTTGAGCTTGGAATTGTTTGGTTTCCCTAGATGTTTCATTGAGAGGATACATTCTTACATTTTAACAACCTCTGTTAGCAGTCTTATAAATGGTTCTCCCACTAGGACATTCAAAGGAACTAATGGTATAAGGCAAAGATATCCTCTTTCTCCTTACCTTTTTTTTGTTTCAATGGAAGTGCTTAATAAAATTATCTCATGTCTAGTAGCTAGTAACCTTGATTTTAAATTTCACCATAAATGCAAGGAAATGATCCCTTTTGGCGTTTTACACATTTTTGTTTTATAGATGATCTACTACTTCTTTCTCTATATTACTCATCTTTATTTTACAGATGATCTACTACTTCTTAGTTCTCCATACTGAATCAATCCCTTTTGGTGTTATACAAGCTATCTGGTTTCCATTAACTACATTAAGAGTTGCTTGTATTTCTCATCTGATGTGGAATTATCTAAAAACATGTCACAAATCTTCAGATTGAGGAATTAAAACCTTCCTTTCAATTATCTCGGGGTCCCCATCTCTTCAATGAGATTGAAATACCAAGATCGCCTAGTGTTACTAGAAAGATATAAAGAAAGATCAATGCATGGCATAATGGAACTCTCTCTCTTATAGGAAAGGCTCAACTTATCATATCTGTGCTAAGCAACTTACATACACATAGGAATTCACACTTACTACTTCCTAGGAGATTAATTAAGGAAATTAAAAAATGTATCAAAAATGTCCTTTGGTTTAGAAGGAGTGACAACTCTAGAGGGGCTAAGATCAAATGAGACCAATTATGCAGGAAGAGCGACAGGGGAGGATTCATATCTACACAAACAATAAAAAAATGCAAACAGCTAAAAGGATTGAAGACTTTACAAAGAAAAATAATCCCTATGGTGCAAGTGGATGAATGAATTCTATGGCAAGAAAGCTAGCTTATGCAAATTATCTGAAAAGAATGAATACTCCTAGCCTTTTATACAATTACTAAGAATGAGGAAAGTGGTATATCCATGCATTGAAATCAAAATGGGGAAATAACACCTGGTTTTGGTATGACAATTGGACCTCCCATAGTCCATTAATCCTAAGGGATGATATTTCTTATCTCATCAATAGAATCCCTTAAGCTAGAGTGAATAAGGTGATTAATTCAAACTCTTAGAGCTTCTCAAGGAGAGGTGTAGATAGAATATTGAGGTACTTTCTCAGTTACTTGCCTGATGATTATGTTAATGATTAACCTATTTGTTCCCTTTGCACTAAAGAGGAGTTCTCTAAAGCTATATGCCTCGAAGCTCTTAAACTAAGTTTTCCTCTGGTTCCATAGTTTAACATTGTCTGGAAGAGCTCTCTAAAGCCCAAGGCTGCATTCATCACTTGCTAGAAGAAAGGAATGGATTGAGAACAAAGGATATGATTTTTTGTTTGAATGATTTCTTATGCAAATTTTGTAATTTAGAAGTGGAAAGTGTTGATCATCTTTTCTTCAAGTGTCATTATACAACTTTTTATGGGATAATATTCAACATATTCTAAATCTTATATGATTTGAGAATGATTGGGAAAATATGTTGAGATGGGTTGAAGATAAATATCTTTCAATGGAACAAGATAAGATTTGTTTTAGCCTCATTCTGAATTATACAGTTTGCTCAATTTGGTTGGAGAGAAATCAAAGAATTTTCAAAAACACCAAAACAGACAAACATGTATTAGCTCATAGATTAGTTTGCTAGATTAGAGGAACATTGGTGGTTTATCAAATTATGGAGAAACTTAGTGCACACTCAAGAAGACAATGGAATCTATAATCTCCTTAATTTTTACAGGCTAATCATATTACTTTGATGTTCCTAATTTAGTTGACTTTTGTAAATGTATTGCTTTACTGCCTTGTAATGTAACTTATTGATGCCTTTCATGGCTATGAAATTAATTGTTCTTTAAGTTTTTAAAAATAGATACTTAATTAGTTACAGAAGCTATAAGATTAATGGATATTTTGGAAGAGAAATGTATACGTTCAAAAGCATTTTCTATACACAAATCACTTTGATTAAACATAAGTATGAGTTGTTTTGAAAGTGAACAAATATCACATGCTTTTAGCTTAGAAAATTTTTTGTTAATGAGATGCAAGTGATCCAAAACCTTATATGATGCTTGACCTAATCTTTGATGCCAAATTGAGGTAAAATTTTCAAAGTCTTTAGGCGTAAATCATGAAGAATTACAAGATTTAGGAGCAACATAGCTTAATTCATTGCTAAAGTACATCTGAGTATTGAAATAGGATTTGTCTAGAATATATATAATCTATATATCAATTTTTTCTCTACTGATACTTCTTTAGTCTATAGGTCTTGCATTTTGCAATAGGTAGAAAAAAGTGAACTTCAATTTTTTATGTGATGCATAAGTCTTACCATTCCATCAGGTAAGTATATTGGTGTTATTGATTTGATAGGCCTTATATGTGTTAAAAGTTGAAGATTTATTGCATGTATAATTTGAAGCATCTACATCAATTATCCAAATTCCTTTATATAATAAATTAAGTGTACTAATTAAAGCATAATCAAATTTTGTACTAGTATAATCTTGGAGATGAGTAAAATTCATGTGATTATTTTCCATAGCTGCTTTTCTATTTAAGAACTTTACCACTTCCAGCTATATCATGTTTGTAAGAGTTAAGTTCCAATTACTAGTTTCCTTAATATTCTGTTCAAATGTTTCATTGAAAGGTGTTTCAACCATGCTTAAAGCTCCAACAACCTTTCCTTTCCCCGTCTTCATCTGTAATTCTTTGTACTAATTTAGATATCCAATAATCTTAAAATAAGGTTCCTTCAAATGTCCCCTCATACAATAATGATCACCCTTCAACAATTGGTTTTCGACTTTCTTATTTCCATCTCTTCTATTGCTATTTTAATGTTGAAACTGTTGTTTATTATCCACATCTTTAACCACCATGGTTGCACTTTTCCCATTTTCAGAAGAGTTTATGTGTACTTCTCTTTGTCTCTCTATTCTTAAAATCATAGATTATGATATGTCTATCCTCGAGAGAGGATCAATCATCAGTATCTAATTTTTAACATACTCATAACTTTCATTTAACCCATCAAAAATTGCATCAACTTGTTATTTGAATTCAAATCCTCCATAACATTTATAACACCACATATACATCTTCGACAATTACATCTAGGAACTGGCTTTAAACATCCCAATTCATCCCATAGTTTTTTTTAGATAAGTGAAATATTTTGCAATAGACAAGTTACCTTAGGTTATTATGTTGATATCTCTTTTGAATTGAAAAAAAGGAGAACCATTACACACAGTATAACACCTTTCAAGCTCCTTCTAAAGTCTTTAGACATCAAATTCAATGTCCAAGAAATAATCATGTTATCCACTTTGCCCCATGCATCATATTCTGGAGAATCCTCATTAGGTATCATAATCTCCCATCTATAAAGTTCAATCTCAATTTCATCTTCTCTTTGAGTGCTAGTTTCATAGCTCTACTCTATGAAGGATAGTTATTACCTGTTAACGAAGTTGTCACCAACACCATTCTAGGGTGATCAAAACCCTGCAACAATGGAGGATCACTATTATTCATCCTCAATCCATCAACTCTTACATATCTCTGATGTTTCCATGAATCAAATCCTTCAACTTCCTTCTTTAAATGCAAAATCAATAACAATTTGCAATCTAGAATTGGAATTATTTATGGATCAGTAACTGCTTTGATACCATGAACTAGAATAGATTTCCAACTATGATAGAACAACTTTCTCTATTTCTTTATTAAAACTAAAACAATATACATATACAACAACTACTCAAAGCTAAGAAAAATACATGTATTGTTATACTTGACTAACAAATCAATCACTAACTATTGCCAGCTGGTAGTAACTAAATCAAGAAAAATAATGCAAAAACTAATAACTTAAACTACTATATATCAAGTGGTAAGATTTATAAAAGAACTCATGAAAAATGTCCCTCTTACGTACATGGAAGATGTTTAAGAAGTCAACAATTTAAAGAGAGTGGCTAAGTGGTGTCTAATAAAGAGAACACGACTTCAGTAAAATATGAGGTAATGGATACGATCCATTGAAAAGCACTAAAATTGTTCCAGTACTATAAGTTCTAAGAATCCAGTTTGTTAATAACTTAAATTTGTATTAGTGAACTCTTGATATTCCAAATTCAGGTATAAGAGGTGAGGAGTAACTGACTAACAAAAGCAAATTGGGACAAGGTGCTACAGCTACAAAGTAACTACTGACAAATATGAAAAATTGGAGAGTAGTCTAATAAACAAAATTACTAATAAAGTCAACAACTTTACTACAAATGGCGATCCCATGATAAGTCATACATATACCACCAAATGGTTCCTTATAAAACAAGACTTATAACTAAATTTTCATTTAACATAACCAACTAAAAGGAGAGTGCTTATGATAACAAGCTAGTTGTTGTCAATGACATCTTCCACAAAACATGAGACGTAGGAGGAGTGTACTAGTGAGTAATATTGTGAATACCGTAATGAAATCGGTAATGGATTTGATTTTGGTATGGTATAATATTGATATCGATCAATATCATATACCGTTTTAGGTAATTTTTTTAAATTATAAAATATTCTTTTAATGCATTGTGTTACGTTTTAAAAATAATAAAGACAAATTTTGAAATAAGTAAATTTGTACTTCTATTATAGGTTGAAATAAGTAACCTATAGTACTATGATGTTATAAAAATGCATATAGAATGATCCTTCCTTAACAAGGTGATGTAGTGGACACCTTTTATAGACCTATTAAATCGCTCACGATTGTTAGGAATATAGGATTTTTTCAATTTCGTTGATTCACAAAAAATACCATAAAGGAAAAGAGAATTATGAGAAAGGGAATTCTTATTTCATTAATCAAAAATTGTCTTGACTTTCAGCTACAATGCCTTTATATAGGCAGAAATCCCAAAGATACAAGGAAAACCTTGATTATGCCAAAAAATTTGAAATATTCCTAAAAACCCGAAATTTACCTAGAATGAAGCCTAAGATGACGTGTCAAAATTAATTCCCTATAAAAAGTAATTACGAAATAAAAAATTACCAAAAATAGTATAATTGTCAAATTAAAGGCTCGAATTGGCCATATAATTACAAAACTGTCACTAAGAGTAGTTTTTATCCCATTGCTCCAAGTAGTGTAATGCTTTCCGATCCGCATCATTCTCCCCAGGAATAAGAAAATTCACCCTCAAATTTGTTGCTTGGAAATCATCGAAAGAGTCACGATGAAAGGGCATCAGATGTTATACATCTCAAGTCTGAACATGACTAGGCAACTTAAAACGGTATGCATTGGGGTTGATTTTCACCACAATCTTCAAAGGCCTAAGTTTCTTAGCTGACAACTTGTTGTAGTCACCTACAAAAAATTGCTCACGAGTGAGGACAGCCTAAACGTAGTCACCAACATCAAATTCCACGTGTCTGTGTTTCTGATTAGCAGCTTATTTGTACTTCGAAGCGGCCTGTTGAATTTTCTCAGTGACTTTCTTATGAACCTCCTATAGTGAACCCACAAAATCATCTGCTCTACCATGAAGTTAAGTCCACTGTGGCATAGGGAGTAAGTCTAGGGAACCCCGAGGCAAAACAAAATACACCACTTGGAATCGGTTGAAATAGGTACTCCTATTGATAGCATGGTTATGAGCAAACTCTGGTTAACATAACTTTTGATCCCAACTCTTCACTTGATCACCCACTAGACATCGCAACAAATTGCCTAATGATCTGTTAACAACTTTAGTCTGCCCTTCTGTTTGAGGGTAATAGGCACTACTAAAGTCAAGCTGTGTAAAGGCCATTTTCTATAAATTGCGCTAAAAATGACTAAGGAACTTGGTGTCCTTGTCTGAGACAATAGATTCTGATAGCCCATGTAAACGATAGACATCTCAAAAAAACAGTTGTATGACACTAACTGTAATGCCCCAACATATACCCTAGAAGTATTATTGTATGTCTAGGGTGTATTAAGAAGTGAATATAATGAATTAAGTACATCTAAGGATTGTAAGAGATATAATGGTACTACGTGGGTTAATGGATAATTTGTTCGCTTTGGCATGGACATGCATACTTAGACATGAAATATGTATGAAAAATTTTGATATGTTTGCTTGGATTATGAGCATTATGCGAGGAGACTTGATAATAGAATTATTCCATAAGCAAATGGAATGTTTTTGGTTAAATTGGATGTATTTTTGTGTTACTCTTGCATGATAAGATCGAAGTTAGTTGATTTGGGATGTATACCTCACTGAATGGATATGTTTCACTGAGCAGACTTCTATAATTTAGCCATATCTTGTTTCGTAGACCTCAAAATTGGATAATTATAATTGGAGATTAAAATAGACGTATAGGTATAAAACTTTCATGAAGGAACTGAAGTTTTATTATGCCTTAAGGTTTTTGAATTCTGGTTTGAAGTTGAGTTCTAGTTGTTGTCCCTACTTTCGAACATCCTGTAGTGTTTTTGGTATAACTCTCGGAATGCTTAACCAAATTGCATGAAATTTATGCCTTTAGAAACTTATGACATAGAGGAATGAAATAAACTTATAATATAATAGGCTAATGTGGGAATTAAAGGAAGAAGAAGGACCTACTCATGGACCACCTCTCTCTCACAAGACACGTACTTGACATCCTGAGTGATGTCTGAGTACGTACCCCGCAAGGGCGGAATGTTAAATAAGTCAAACACTCGAACTCGGTATAAATTTTTCAAAAATAACACAAGTGTATGCGAAAAATAATAATCAAATTGGGCCCACTTTATTCAAAAACCTTTTCAATCACAAAGGTTACAATCATTTCACAAATCATTAGAATTTTATCAGTCACTAGGGCCTATTACAAATACAAACACTTATAAATATAATGTTATTACATTACAAAGTCATTTACAAACATTTTAAATTTGGAAAGTTATTACAAAGAAGAAATGTTCAAATACACATGTTACATTAATTGCGGAAGACTCAATTTGGTACAAAAATAAAGAAAAAAATGTAGACGATAACTAATCCTGACCTCTATCTCTTACTTGAATTCAACGGCTATACTCCCGTTAGCCGAACGAGGTAACTTTTTTGAGCCTGAAAAAATTGCAAATTTTTGGGTGAGTTTTTGCAAACTCAGTGAGTGACCATCCTCGATGGCCCACTTAATCACATAATTTACATCACTTCATTTAACATATAGCTTCATATTCAGAGCAGTCAAATCGATCATTTCAATAATTTAAAATACACATATTACTTATAATGCAAAGCACATGAGACTCACTTTCGTTTATTACCTTGTTGTGATCGAGTGCCTTTAACTGTCCCATATCTATTATGGATACCGTGCTCATTGATAACTGTCCCGTATCCGTTGGGGATACCGGGCTTATTTTACATGGTGAGCCTTTGGCTTTTATACATTTTTTGAGCTTTAAGCTCTTTTTTGGTGGCTACTCCAGTCACAACTATCTTTATGTTTCATGCATTCATGTAATGGAATGCATCACGTTTACATATTTTCAACAAGTCACTTATTTCCACTTTCCACATGTCATCGGACCTTAGTTCGACATTCAACATTTAATTGAGTATCACTTATTTCTTCCAATTAACATTCAATGAGTACTTCTATTATTATTCATGCATTTATCAAACTCCTCAGACATTCAATGCCCGGAATCAAAACAAACACATTTCATTTCAATAGCAATTCACAATAGAAATTTAAAACATAACAAACAATGAATGAGACCATCTAGGTCGACTCACAGTACGCTCCAGATTAGCATTAGCTTCCATGATCTAGAAAAGTCTAGATGCAGACATTTATTCTACACATCAACATTATGGAATACACACATTGCACAGACATATTAATAACTTAGCACAATTATAAGTATTCATTTATGCACAACTATGTATATGAAATATGTACAATGCATGTTCAATGACATTCTCGGGTACATTTCCTTAATAATCATCTCATAACCACTTAACATGATCTTTGAATCATTTCTTAGCACCTAATACACTCTCCTTAAGTTAATAGCTCAATCCAACATCAATTAGGCTCATTCAAGATCACAATCAAGCCTAAACATCTTATGGGAAAAACATTGATTAGTTAATCATCTATAAACAAACATATCTTATGACAAAAGGCATAACTTTTTCTGTAGATGTCATATTAATGTCATTCTAGGACGCTTTCGTTGAGATCTACAACTTTTGTGAAGACCCCGAAGAGAGATTTTGCTATCTAGAGGGTCAAAATCGCAAATTTTCGAAAGCATAAACGGACATACACCTCCCCCTAATGGACATTCACAAGGTCTGGAGTGTTTTCCAGACTCGTGAAGGTCCGTTTAATGGACATGGACGAGGCTGGGGACATTTCTGGACGCGAGAAGGTTCGTTTAGCGGACCTAAAGTTGGTCTAACAGACATAGGTGAAACATAAGCCCCTCCAAAGCATCTCCAATGGTTCCTACATCCATTCTAACATGACTTTCACTCATAATCATCCCAAATTCACCTCTTCTAATGCAATATCACTTCTTAACAATTCAACTACCAAATTGATTTCAATAAACTCTCAAATCTCAACTTATTGGATTCATAACATTCAACTACATCTCATCATTCATAATTCCTATCATTTTTCCATAACATATCTTATTCCTAAGTATCAAGCAATTCATATTCAAAATTCATTATTTCCAGTTGCTAACTTCTTCATGTAAACCTCACTTTCAGCTCAACATCATCCATACACAATTCCTATTCCCTATTTGTTCATAAACACTCAAAATGGAACACATTCTCATTCAATCAAAACAGAACACAACATATACATTAATCCACAAATTTTGCTGCACCTAGTTCCCAATTTCATGTCAAAATTTGAGACTCTTAAAGAAAAGAATTTAAATTCGATGTCTTCATGAAAAATGTAGTCATATGTCTCTAGTTTAATTCAAATTAAGAATAATCTCATTTTGATAACTAGAGAAAAAGTTATGGCTAAAACACAGAAGCATACTCAGAGATCATGTTGCTGCTACATTTTCCATATCAACTACCAATTTTGTTTCCAATTCTTACCCTAACACAACTCATACAAAGATCACCTTTTCTACTCCCTCTACTCCTCTCTCTCAACTCCATTTCAACTCCAAAACATTCATAAGACAATTCATGATCTATTTGATCATTAACCCCAAATAGAGCATTAAACATGTACCCATTCATCATAAATTTTCTGCGCCCATCCTAACACCATTATATGCAACATCCAACTTCCAAAACATCTCTATAAAAAATTATACATCATTAATCATCATACATATACAAAAGAAAGAAATTTACCTAGACTTTTCATCATTCACGACACATATATACACAAAACACCATTTCATGTCATTAACCTTAAACTATTATCATAAATGCTTCATTTAACCAACCCCATGATATTTAACAAGCTACTTACTTGATTTAGCTCCAAACTCTTTAAAATCTCACTCAACCCTAGCTCCCAAGCATCCCACGATCTTCATCTTCTAAAGGTGGTAGGGTTGGGTTCTTTAATGACAAAGTGAAGAAGAAGAAGAAGATAGCAAAATAATGGTGGTAAATGGAGGCAAGAACAAGCTCCAATGTTGGTGAGGTGAGAAGTGATTGGAGAAAACGAAAATGGAGAAGAAGAAGAAAGCAATAGGCAATCGTGAAAGATGAAACAAGAAACAAAATGAAAGACACTTAAGAGTGTCTTGCAACAGGTTACAACGTGAGAGATAAGGAGTGGTGAGTGGTAGTGACACTTGTCACTGCCACTTGTCACCTCTTTATAGTCCCATATGGACCTTTATTAAAAACTAGTCTATTTATCCCCAATTTCTACTCTAATTGTCTCCCAATTTTTATTGACACTTGTTAATAAATCCCATAGTCATTTATCAAAAATTTCATTGCCATTTAACAGTAAATTCTACTACCATTTATCATTTGTCTTACCACTTGGCATTTTTCCTAGTCCAAAAATTACCCCAAATTTTTAGAAATTTTCTTAAAATTCTAAATCAACAATTATACTCTCCAAATCAATTTTCAATATAAACAAACTACAATTCTCAATAACAATCACATTTATAAACAATTATACCCAAAATGTCAATGAATGCATGTACAATCATTTTCATGTGCAACATTTCATTATTCACTTGTATGCGTATGTCACATTATGCATGAACAAGAATTGCATTTTTTAATATCTCAATCATCTTTCACATATTCTATTCTAGCCTTAACATGGGTAACGGGATGTTACATCTAATCCCCCCATCTTCAATGGCATCAAATCCACCACTAATTGCTCTCCCCCAATACATTTCTCACAATCTCTACAAACTTGACTAATAATAATATACTGGCCGATTGGAGTACTAACCAATGATTTGAATTTTGTACCGTATCGGTCGGTACGTTCCGTTCTGACCAAAAATTGGTACCGGTATGGGTATAGTTGGTACCGGCAAAAAATACTGGTCGGTATCAGCCGGTATTCAAAATACCGATCAAATACCGGCCGGTACCGAAAATTTTAAAAAATTGAGGGACTTTTTTGCAAAAATTTCCCTCCCTGCCTCCTACCTCTCCTTCCTCCCTTTTTTTCAAATTTTTTAAAATAATAATAATTATTTT
>JANZXV010000210.1:21198779-21211323 GCA_027576455.1 Erythroxylum roigii | reverse complement strand
TTGAATCTAGCATTTGGAAAGCCCTCATTTACCAATTTCACGTCATCCCAATTTCTGAAAATTTTTACTTGACGTCCAACGAAAACAACATAGAAGTTGTATCTGCCCATAGTGATGTACCTGCAAATGAATCATATCACAACCATTTATAAACGGACAGAAAATGTAAACATTAAATAATTTTAAACCCAACCATTCACCACTGATAAACGTGTTTACAAACACAGTCAAAAGTATATCATCTCATCAATCAACATCACATGGTACTAGCACAAATAAGTTTAGTTAGACTGATGGTTAGCGTCATACATGTCCATATAATAGTTGAGATTAACAGACAAAATACGGAAGCAAACATTAAGTCAGACATCATCACGTAGAAGGCTCTGCACATAAGCCTGCTTTTGTTCTGCATTTAAACCCTAGAACAGACTTGAAGCATGAGGATTCCTCAAGAAGATCATTGTTGTCGTAACGACGTCTTCAGTGGAGAAACCCAACCGCCCAAGCTTGTCACCTAGCTGAGGAATTTGCTGCCCCCATAGCATCTGCAATGATCTGTGCACTCCTAAAACTGCATTCAGCTGCAAGGGCAAGAGTGGCAGCAAGGCTTTCTAGCACTTCACTGTCCCTCATCTTCCTTTTCCCTTTACTTTGTTCATTCACGTCTGTGTTGGAAGATGAGGCGACAGAAGCAGGTACATGGAAAGTTGCAGTTGTTGCAGGAGTGTCTGCTGGACCTGGTTCAATCAATGGCCAGCTACTGCTGCATCAGTGGTATTTTCATCAGCATCAAACTGAGCCTCAGCATCGCCCGGATCCTAAGCTGCTGCACCCGTGGCTCTGTCTTTCCCAAAGACGAACTCAAGCCTTGGGTACATTGGAAACGGCTTCCCAGGAGTATAGTACTTATTAGGGTGTCTCTGGAAAGAATAGAAACATGATGTTAGCATGATAAACAATAACTTTGATCATGATGTGTGTATAAACAACTTACCCTCATCTATTCGTCAAGCACTTGCTTGCTATCTACCTCGACACATTGCTTGCTTTCGTTCCACCCAAAGCCACTGCATTGCACACATGTCATACACTGTCTGATATTTTTCCTTAAGCCTCTTATGTTTATTTTGTATATGTCTCTTCTTAATTTCACACCCAGGAAACTTCTCAACCATCAGTCGAGTAAGTAATTGGAAAGTCCTAGGATTAAATTGGCCATTATCGGTTCTTTGTCCACCAACAACCGCCTCCTCCAAGAAGGTGACCAATGCGTCTGTTTCATCATCTGTCTAAACCCGTGACATTGCACCTAAACCATGCATTTTCATACCCCAAACCATGACAAACCATTTCCATCAATGAGTAATTCACATGTGATTTGTAATTTGTTTGGATATAAAGAAGACAACATTGAATAAAACGAAACATGTAATTGAAGTATAATAGCAGTTAGCACTATGAATAGAAAATGCAATGGATCAATTCAATTACAATGAAAGCCAACCAAATTTAATAAAAGCTGGTAAAGAGTAATATAAAGTTCACAATTTAATGAATTCTTCTCCATTCAGCATACATGTTGTTAGCTAAACCATCTCTCCATTAGCTCCATTCATTACTTGTCTCAACACGATCAATAAATTCAGGTAACGGTGTATCTTCCCCAATTGGCATATCCTCATCTTCAAGAGGAGAAAGCTCTGCTGGATCAACACTCATATGCAACTTAATAAAATTGTGCAGAAGCCAGCATGCAAGAATGATGTGCACATGAGTGGTTGCAGAATAAAAAGATTGATTTTTTTAGGATTTTCCATCTTTTTTTAAGTAAGCCAAATGCATGTTCAATCACATTTCTGGCAGATGAGTGTCTCTTATTAAAAAGCTCTTCTGGAGTCCGTGGTGCCCTTCCATCTCTTGCCCACTCTTGAATATGATATCTTGTTCCTCTAAAAGGTGCAAGAGAACTAGGACCATTGGTATAGCCAGCATTTACTAAGTAGTAATTTCATATAAGCAACAAACACAATCATTAATTTATCTGTAATCATACCACCAAAAAACAGATTGCCAATTTTTAACCATTCGTTTCTTACATACCCCTTGACACTTGAAGACCATTAGGCCTACTTACAACATCATGCAAAACCCTTGAATCCACTGCTTAACCCTCCTATCCAGCAAGAACATAAACAAAGTTTAAGTCCTTATCACACACTCCTAAAACATTAGTGCATATTCTCTCTTTCCTTCCTCTGTACCTGGGTTTGTCTGCTTTTGGTACTATTATGTCTAAATAAGTCCCATCTAGAGCACCGAGACAACCCTATGTTTAAAATTGCAACAAACAAAAATTCCCGTTAACTAATTTCATCAAGTTAGATGAGACAATGTACTATAGCTACATAAATTTACTAACCTTAAACCATTTCCATCTATTGTCTGTGCAATCCTCAGGAATTGGTATAGGCTTCACAAACAACAGATGTTGAAGCCTGATTACAACCTTCAACACATTATGGAAGGCCCTACTTATTGTTTCTTCTGACCTTATAAACCGAACTTTTAATACTCTATTAGATTCATTTTGTGCTAATATTCTTAGGAAGATTAATACTTTTTCCTCAATGGGCACATGGCCATTATTCCTCAACCTACCATGGCCCTGAAGCATTTCACATAACAATGTAAATGCATTATTGTCCATCTGTAAATCCCACTGGCTATTCCTATCACCCTCATGCAAAATCCTATATATATTAGCTGCCTTATTTGGTACTGTTAATGCCCTACTACCTTTAGCATTTTCACTTCTATGCCGTTTTTTTGTGTATACATACAAGCATAACAAAATTAACATTCTCAACAAATTCAATTGCCCATTCCAAAGCTCAAACAACGCCAAACACTTAAACATATGATCATGATCCATTGACTCCAATTTTGTAAGAAAAACTGTCTGCAAAAAGAATACAATATAATGATCATAAACTACATTTGTATAAATGTATAGAATAGTAACATTTTTAAATATGTAGAGAATAGTAAGAATTGCATGACATCTTTAGGCATTGAGCAAGGAAAAGGATTAGTAAGAATTGCATCCTCAAAATGAACTTTTCGAATGCCTATGACATTATGTTGAACAAGCCTACCTTGACAAGTTAAATCAAAATAAAGCACAGAAAATCTGTACTTTTTAATTGAGTGAGTGTATACATATGTGAGTAGATAATTTGCATTCTAACATAGTTGAAAATTTCCTTTGAAGGAGCTTTAATTAGACATATTTTTTTAAATAAGGCTAAAGTAAAGGAGATCAGCTATTGCTTAGTTTATTTAATATGGAAATTCAAAGAATATTGGGAAACATAGAAGAACCCTTACCAGCTATGCTCAGTTCACATTCAATAATGTAATCCAAATTAAGGAATAGATAATGCTTTAATAGGGTGAAGTGCATAATTTAAATCTCCTACCAACATTACTGATTTGTTCATTAAATTCTAAATTGTTTTTATTACTTTCAGTAGTATAGCTCTGAAGCTCAAACTTATAAAGGCATAAATAATTAAGTTATCAAATGGTTTCCTATTCCAACCCATCATATAGTAAAATGAATAACTTATTTCCATGCAATAAGACAATGATCACTCAAACATTCTAGTTAAACTTCTTTGAAATTGCACATGCTTCCCTTAATAGTCATTCACATATGTATACACAAAAAACAAAGAATATTTTCTGATCACGGTAAGATAAAGAAGGACTTACCACTTTGAGAAGAAGTCGTCTAATTCAAGTTTCCGAATAGGAGAAGATTGATGTAGATTTAATGCAAGTTTCTGACCAACAACAATGCTTTTGGTGTTTCTGACAAAGCAGAGAAGAGGAAACAAGACACAACATGAATAAGAGTCAACAAAGAAGCATAAATTTCTTTTCAAATGAAAGATCAAAACATGAACTTCATGGTAGTGCCTTAAGGATCGTTTAAAAACATAATATCTGTCAGACAAGGAGTTAAGTACATTAAATTGGTAGAGGTTGACTTCGTATTGATGAAACAGTGGGTTTTGAATACAGAAACAACATATTTTAGTTGATGTGTTGATGAGCAATGATGGCACATCAATTTTAATTCAAGTTTCCAAAATTTCTAAACATTTAACATTTATATTGACATATTTAAGACTGGGATTAATGAAACTACAATAGCCTTCAGATGGTTCAATAAAACTAAAATATTATGTTGCAAGCGAGCACAAAGTTATGAAGTCATATCAAAACAAAATTTTGGGCAACATAAACTTAAGCATAATTTAGTACAGCACGATTTTACATATAGCATGAAGCTAGAAGTATTGTACTTTTTAATATAATTGCTAAAGAAGTCGGGTGTCACAACAATTACTAAGCAGAAAGGACGAGTGTTAGAAGTTGACATCCAAAATTGATTCCAAAATATTCTCTCAGAAAAAGAAAAGTGATGAACATCAAACCCAACCAACCTTACAAGATTTCAAAGAACGTTCATTCATACAACTGAATTCTGTATGGTCATGGAAGCAAAGCCCAACCATTGGTACCGACAAATCAATTTCATAAAATCCGCATTTGGTGGTTAACATCCAAGTAAGGTAATATACAAGATGGCATGACAATTGACAATTGACATAACATCTTTTCTGTACAAAAGTTACATATACAAGATGGCATGACAATTGACACACACACACACTGATATATATATCAAATGTATGATGATCCATGAATGTAGAGTATCCTCAAATGGTAATTAAGGTACATGCTAGAACAGATATTCCAATATAGATGCCCTCAAAAGCTCTTTTATTCGGTACAAAAGGAAGGAAAACTGATGTATGCAATAGGGAATCTACTTGAGCACTGAAAGATTCCATCTTGATGCAGCACTTTTCACCTTACACTCTGTTAAGATTCCATTTTGATGCAGCAATATTAAAATTTACACTCTCTTCCCTTTGTTTTTTGGTTTCTAATCTAACTCCATGTGGACCAACCTAGAATATTTGTGTATCCATAGGCTGGTTTTACATGATTGGAAGGCAAAGCCTAGCAAACTTTTCTATCAATACAGGAAAAGATATTGCTTTTAAAGGAACATGAAAGGGAGAAAGGAGAAAAAAAAAGCTAAAGAGAAGTTACACAGTCAATTGCCAGGATTCGTTGTGCTAGACATTCACATTTTGTTTTTATATTCTCAGTTAAGTCTAAAGATCCTGAAAGAGCAATTTTTTTAAATTGAAAATGCATCAGACTCTTCAACTAAAAGGCTTTGAGGGTAGTTGTGAAGGTTAAGAGGCCTCCATCTTAGAAACTGTTTAAACAAGGACAAAGCGCAACCCTTTCTCCATTACATCATAACAAAGATATAAGCAGAATATTCACCATAAAACATGAACTGGATCTGTCATTAGTGCACTGGAACATTATAATATGTCATTGATCATAACATATGCCTAATTTCAATAATTTCCCCAAATAATTTCAATAATATGTCATTGATCATAACATATGCCCAAATCAATAATTTCAAAGGTATATCCCCAAATCATTCATGTATGTATACACAATAAACAAAGTATATTCTTAGATCAAGGTAAGATAAAAGACTTACCATTTTCACCAGAAGACGTCTAATTTCAAGTTT
Organism: Erythroxylum roigii; assembly: GCA_027576455.1. NCBI lineage: Eukaryota > Viridiplantae > Streptophyta > Magnoliopsida > Malpighiales > Erythroxylaceae > Erythroxylum > Erythroxylum roigii. The sequence continues at coordinate 21,205,628 of JANZXV010000210.1, read as the reverse complement.
CTAATTGTGACTCCTAACAATGCTGATGTTTCTGTGAAAGCAGAGAAGAGGACGGCAGATTTTAATTCAAAATGGCCTTTCAAGACTTTCGATTTTCTTGATGGAAAACCGAAACATAACTCCATAAGAAACATCCCTTACCCATACGAAACCCATTACGTATTACAGAAGAATAAAAACAATGGGATGAAAAGAGTCTTACCCAAAAGAGAGGCTCAAGTGTCGAACACTGGGTTGGCTTGAAGGGAGAGTGACGTTTTTGGAGACGAAGCAAATGGAAGAAGACGAGGTTCGACAGAGATGAAGTAGATGCGTGAAGAGGAGTTGCGACAGAGACGAAGCAGTTGGAAGAAGCAGATGGAAGAAGACGAGGTGCGACAGAGGATAACGTGCGTAGGTTTCGTCTGTAAACAGGGTGATTTTTGTCATTTGTCATTCTTGTCTGTAGGACAAATATGTCTGTACCTCAGTTTTGGATTAGACAAAAATTTATGTCCTTGTCCACTGAGGACGGAACATAAATGAATGAAGACAACAAGGAAACAGGACAAAGGATAGAACTTTTGTGTCCTTATCCATTGTCCTCACCCCTGAGGACACTAACCAAACACAGGGTAAGGTTGCTATTTTTCACTTATATTTACTGTCATTTGTCACTCAATTTATAGGTTTAGTCATCCTAACTTCCTACATGTCAACTTGTCTTGCCACTTGACATTTTTCCTAGACTAGGTGTACATATTCATTCATCAATTTTCCAACTGTACCAATTAATTCCAAATTACAATTTGTAATCCATCAATTCTTGTTATTGGTAAACCAAAGTACAAGACATTGAAAATGCACATTCATACAACGTTCATTTTGAAACTCTCATACCTCGGAATATGTCAATTGAGTGCCTATACAATCTCTGCAATGTTTTTCGAAATCATAAATCATGTGTGTATGTTATTATTATGTATATGACCGAAATCATAAAATCATGTCCTAAGTGTACCGAATTCATTTTATATGATGCCACTCATGTGACTCAATATTCTAACAGTTTAAATCCTTCAACAATTTAAGAGACGAGATATTACATAGATAGAATACTAAAATATTTCATGTGGTCTGGAAAAGTTGAGAATGGGAAGCAAACCAAGGTGAAATGGGGTGAAATCACTATACCCAAGAGGCTAGGAGGGCTTAGGATCATCCCAATTGTGCGAATGTAGAAAGTAATGTTTGGTAAATGGATATTGAGACTTTGCACTGATAAAAAAGCTATGTGGATTAAATGGATTAATGAGTATTATCTCCGAAACCAGAATCTATGGCAGTTGGACATTTCTAAAAAATTCTCATGATTTTTCAATCATTAACTCAAGTTGAGAAGTTTATTTTACCCACACATCAAATATAGGTTGGGGGATGGAGAGGATATATGGTTTTGGTTTATAACTGGACCAATCATTGTCCTCTTATTCTCAGACCTGATCTTTCTAAACTCATAAATATAATTCGTTTTGGATATTACAAAAGAGATAATAAGATACAAAAATTTCCTATAGAATATACGCCAAAATATATAACATTAACACTAGATGAAATCCTCAATTTAGACTGTCTTATCTCCAGAAAAGTTATTACTTGAATGGTCCAATAAACTAGCATTAGTCATTCATTAGAAAAACCTTTTAAAGGATTAACAAATATAAGTACTTTATGGAATTTTATTACCTATAAAAATACTGGTATAGTATTAAGCTTTTTATTAGATAATGAAATACGAATAAAAAAATACCATTGAGTTTCTTAATGTTATTAAACCAATAAAGGATATTTATGTAGTTACTAACGAAATTCATAAAAAAATTTAATAAAAAACATATAATCTCATATAAACAGGAATTTGAAAATGAAGAAAGAAAAAATGCCCTATGGCATCTAAATAATATACAAATAAGTGACATATGTTATTTGGAAGAAGACATTTGTGAATTTAAAAAATAATATTATAAATTAACTCGTACAGAACAAGAATTGTATATACAAATATTTATCCAAAAATTACCTTATTCGATAAACAAAACAGTAAAAGAATTATTCTTAATTAAACAATATGATAATCTAGTAGCTTATAATCTAGGTGGCACTATTTCAATAGTAAAGGAAGTATTATCACAAAAATGCTTAAAAGCAAAATTGCATAAAACACTGAGATATAAAGATATTTAACTATGTTGTTCTAAATATTCAGAAGTGCCTCAACAATATAGATGTGACATTTTTACCTATCAAAAACAACGAAAACATAAATATAACAAATATAAATGGAGAAAATATCCCACAAACAAGTATAAGAAATTCCCATTTAAACCTTATAAAACATTTTTTAGAAGAAAGACTTATAGACAATATAAACCAAAGAAAAAATATTGTCGTCAAAATAAGACAACATCTAAATGTTGGTTATGTAAAGAAGATGGTCATTATGCAAACAAATGCCATCTTCGAGTTTTTCTTCTATTGGATATACTATTTTAAATAATTTTTCATAGCATTTAATTAAAGATTCTAACATTTTATGAATTTCATTAAACTTTTGTGAATGAGAATTTTAGCCTTTATCTATTAATGATTGTGTTATAGTAATTAATTCTTTTAATTGAATTTCAATATTGGTTTGTTTATCTAGTAATTCAGATAATTGTTTAGTAATACTCATAATGACGAGCTATCATCATCGAGGAATAAAATCTTCAAAAGTTTTCAATAATGTAGGCCAATTGTCAGCCATTATCTTCAATTATGTAAAAATATGTAGGCCATCTGTTGCCCACCTAAAGTAAATTCTCCATAATCTACTTTTCTTGTAGTTTTTACTTTTGCTATCTAAGTTTTAAACGCTACCCAACGCCCTTTTCTATATAATGTAAACTCCGAGCATAGCTCGATATGAAAAAATAAACACTCAGTTATAATATCCCTATACAGACTGTTACAATCTCGCTTTAGCCTAAGGATTGGTGTTCAAGAGAACAAGAGCAAAACAGGTATGTTTAATTGTGTTTTTATCCCGTGTTTTTATCTTTTCATCATAATCATTGAATATTCAATTCAATTTATCATTTAGTTAATTCTATCTAATATATTTTCTTGGGCCATATTTCTGAATGCATGTTTGTGATACTTGTAGACATTTTCATCTATTAATAATACATACAGAACGAAAACTTAAAATTAGTCAGAAATGTATTAAAATTTTTACTAATACTCATCAATTTCTAGAATCAATTAATGCCTCTCCACAAACCCTTAACAAATTCCAAACATTTCTTAATAAACATACAAAAAAATATAATCAAGAAAAAGAAGAAATAAAACAACTTTATCAACGATTTCAAGAACATTATTAAACCCATCTATGAATAATTGTTGTATTATTTGTAATCAACTATGTACAGAATTTATGCATTTGCAAAATTTAGTCTCTAAATACATAATAGAAAAAGATTATTATGAAAGAAGATAATAATGGGTTAATACCTATTAAACAAAGATTAGATATTGCCCCTATTCTTTATAATTTATATAATCAAGATTTAATATATAAACACAACGAAATAACAAAACATCAAAGACTTTTCCATTAATATGACTGAAATAACTATAGATCTGCATACTAATAATATTTTAGACATAGATACCTTATAATTAATCGAATCTACTAGCATTTTCCATATTAATACTTTATTATCAAACGAAAAACGAAAACAAATAGAAAAAACACAATTAAATCTTAAAGTTGGTCAAGATATTACATATCATACAATTAAAATTTTAATTAATCAAAAAATATTATTTATTATGGAAAAATCATACATGAAACACCTATTAGAATAGATCAATGTAATGGCCATATCCAAATAAGCTTAATAGATCAAGAACAAATTTATAAACAATTACAAAAAATTCATGAAGAAAAAAGACATAAAATTGAATACATACATCTTTCAACAATTCAAATTTTTTTAAAATTTACTTTTCAAGAAGTAATAGACTCTCCTATAAGAATGGCTATAATTGACGAACGAATGACTGATTTAAAAGATCAAGTAATTGGAATAATGAATGACAATTGAGCCTATTGCAAAATAAAATTTAATACTCGTTTAAAATTAGGAATTCCTTTACAATCACACAACCTAGATGAAACAATTACTATAGCTTATAAATTTTATAGAGAAAATTTAATGATACTTGGACAATATCCTTTTTTAATTACTTATCAAATTAGTTGTGCTCTTACTAATTCTCATCACACCACTGAATTTAAAAATACAGATAAAATTTATATTAACCAATTATTTAATGATGTAGCAAAAGTGGGAAACAATCTATGAACTAGTTTAAAAGAATTACCAGATTTTAATTATCCTATTATAATGAAAAATTTAGAACAAACCATTCCACTTCTATCTTTATCTATAAAAAAAAACTGTTAGACAAAAATTTCCATAAGATCACAGTCTGTTGCTCACCCTCTTTCTTGGCGCTCTCACTCTCATCCTGCGGTTGGCATTACTGTTTTTATTATTATTATTATTATTATTATTATTGAGCTTATTATTAGTAGTAGTTTTATCATTATTATTATTTTTAGTATTATTATTATTATTATTATTATTATTATTATCCTTATGTATTTATTGTAATTTTATTTACTTAAATATTTTGCGTGTTATTTTTACTTATTTACTCTTTTATCTTGCATCACTATTTTCCTGTCACATCTGCATGTGGGTCGACTTGAAACAGTCTCTCTACTATGTAGAGGGAAGGCTGCGTACTATCAGACTTCCCCAGACCCCGCTTCACTGCGGGACTTCGGACTGGGTGTGATGATGATGAAGGTGATGATGGTATATCAAATGAAAAAGAATAATTAAATGAAAGAGAAGAAACAAATCAAAAACAATTAGGAAATGAATTAGCTAACATTAAAAACCAACTTCAAGAACTATCAAGCCATCTTAAAAATAAATTATGAGTATTACTAAACAATTAACTGAATTATTAGATAAACAAACCAGTATTGAAATTCAATTAAAAGAATTAATTACTATAACACAACCATTAATAGATAAAGGCCAAAATTCTCAGTCACAAAAGTTTTATGAAATTCATAAAATATTATAATCTTTAATTAAATGCTATGAAAAATTATTTAAAATAGTATGTCCAATATACGAAAAACTCGAAAAAATAGAAAAATTAATAACAAAAATATTGGAATCAAAATTGGTATCAGAGCTGTCTAGCTCATCAAACATAACTTTGGTAAAAACCGTGGAAAATATAGAACAAGATATAAAAATCAACCGGAAGAAATTACTCAGTTAGTAAATAAACTAACATTGGATAAAGAAAACAATTCTTTAAAATATGAACTTATAAAACCTACTAGTGATCAAGATGAATTAATTTATGGTTATGAATCTGATCCAGAAGTATATATGGAACAACCAAAATTAGTGGAACAACCTGAAACAAGTCAAAGTGGAGAAAAAAGAAAGAAAATCAATCTAGGTATAACTGGAATTATAAACCTATAATCCTTCTCAATGTTGGAGTATCTATGCTCATCTTAAATGGAGGTTGGGTTAGCAGTTTTAGAGGCTTTCACTTATTGTCAAATTATTTCCCTAACATTCCTGTAGGACAGAGGAAGGATAGCATAGCCTGGCATCCTCACTCCAGTGGTACTTTCAACAATAGATCTTGTCACTAGGTACTGGTTAATCATTTTGATGTGGTTCCCTGGTTTGAGGTTATCTGAAAGCAAAATTTAAACTGCAAAGCTGTTGTGTTCACTTAGCTAGTGATCAAAAATAGGCTTCGAACTAAGGACAGATGGTTTGGTGCCTTTGACACCATATGCACACTTTGTAAGTTGTTGAATGAGAGTAGAATTCATTTGTTTTTTTTTTAATGTGATTATACAAAAGCAATTTGGAGCAGAATTAGGGTCATGTTACAATTACCCAGATATACCTTCGAGTAGACGGAAACCTTGAATTTTCTTATACATTATATCACTCACGGTAGAGCAAACGGCATGATTATCATGACTGCTTTTCTTACAGTTATCTATTTAATTGGGAGGGAAAGGAATCAGAGGATATACAAGGGTGTTGAAGAGAGCCAAAAACAGCTTGCAGAACATATAATCAATTGGATTAGAGATGCCATCATTACCAATGATCAGCAACACTTTGTTAGTCAGGATCTGAAATAGAATTGGTCATTATAATGTTATATATTGACGATACTCTGTATTTTGGTTAGTGAGTTTTAGTTTGTATTTGATATATGATTCATTGTAATGCTTGTATATAGCTTTTGCTAAATTAATATCTTTCTTTTTTATCTTTCAAAAAAATAGTTTAAGAGTTAAGGATATTTATTATTCTTTTATTCGATGTTTTGATGTAATTATTATTTATTATATGATAAAATTGCAGTATTTTTAATACTTTGTATTGTTCATAATTTTATATTCGTATGATGATGATTGTATTTTTTCATATCAATTGTGGTTATTATTTATATGTTAAATATCTAAAAATTATTGATGTTTCATATTAAATATGGTTATTATTTATTATTATGATTTTTGGAGACAAGGTTGATGTAAACTTATAAAGTATACAGTACAACTGTACAATATGAGAGTAGACTATTTTGCAATTTTTAAAAAATTCAGGGACTATTTCATAAATTTAAAAAATTACCTGAAACGGTACCCGGTATTAACCGATACCGATACAATACCATACCAGAACCCAATTCGGTACCAGA